>JAGKTI010000689.1:61972-85154 GCA_018397915.1 Birgus latro | reverse complement strand
TATATATATATGTAGACAGAGAGAGAGAGAGAGAGAGAGAGAGAGAGAGAGAGATCGTTGAATCGTACGGTACACTTTCCTCATAAACAAGAACACAATTATTTTATTTCTGGCCACAGCTGTTCAACCGTGAACATTATAAAACCTACTGCGAGGATTGGTAATTTTTTCACTCCTGTCGCACTTCCTAAGTCTATTCCGGCAACCTCCAGACGATTTTATTCAGCTGATGAAAAGCTCTAGTGGGTTAACCGTAACATCATTCTTAGTTTAGCACAGGAAAATGTCAAAACCAAAATCCCACTCAGGTAAAGTTACGTAAGACCGTCAAGCCATCACCTTCCCCTCCATGGCCCCTCGGCAGATCCCTACATTATCTGGTCACCGACATGATTCCTGACACCGACTGTAGAGCGGTAAATAAGTGGCTACGACGAGAACCAGACTTCCTACATAGCCGCGGGTCCCATTGGTGTCTCCTACTACCACACAACACCCACAACCATCATACACATCAACACCTTCAGCACCATTACCTCACATTCTATTTTCTATTTCAATATATGACAAACTGAACTATCTACATCAATCATCAATCCCTTTAATACTAGTCCCTTTCCAAGTTCAGTAATATTTGTCTGGAAGTTGAAAATACAAAATCGTCTGGAGGCATTACGATTAATATTGCCTAAACGTCCTTTGATTCACGAGGTTAATCACGACGAGTAGCACACACGCTGACGGCACCCTCATACATCACCAACACTTAAAATCACTCGGTAGTTATAGTCCTCTGATTACCATGTTTTCTTTTCACCACCAGATTTATTGAATCGCAATAATTCTTTCCTACCTCCACACTTCCTCCTCAACCACAACATTCAAACTCTACCACCACACACTACCATTTTCAACCACCACACTCTCCCTTCTCAAGCACCACACTCCCTCTCTCGAACACCACACTTTCCCTCTCAACCATCACAGTCCCCCTCAACCACTACTTCCCTCCCTAAACCACCACACTCCTCGCAACCACCACACTCCCTTTCAATCCTTCCCCTTCCCCTCAATCCTCACACTCCCCAACTTGCCTCCTTCCCTTATATATAACCAAGTTGAGACGATCGATTAATCAAAGCACAATCAGTGAAACACAAAATCCTCGCCTCCCTCCCCCCCGTCAACTCCCATTTCGATTTGAGCAGAGCGCGTAAAGAGTGATAAATCTCCCCCCCGGCAATTTTAAAGCGTATAATGAATGAAATGTCAAACTGTTCCGCCACGTTCGACTTGTTAAATTAAAATGGAGGCCATCATTTGTCAAGCTGGCCCGACTTGGTGGGACTTTTTACGCGTATTTCTCACTCTAAATCGTCGCCGACTCTGAAGGCCTCCGACGCACAAACACACAACAGCATAGTACATTCAACATAAATACGCCACATTTGGGTATAACGCTACTCATCAACATTTAATGATACATATTCCATACAGCAACAAATACCTAAAACTAATAAACCCGTAAAATAACACCAGCATCGTAATAAAGTCATACCAGCATGACTACAAAGGAGTTGTACAAGACGTGATTAAAGCTTAAAACAAAACAAAACAAGTCATGTCAGTAATAAACAGCCTTAAATGTTCTTAAGGTATCTTACATAAGCATAAGATATTTTGTAATATCATTTATCGCAGAATGTACTTACCAGTAGCATAATTAAAATACACACACACATACACAAACACACACACACACACACACAAGAAATGGATTTAAGAACAGCATTACATAAAATATATGCGGTACAGTAATTTCCGTACATAACTTATATATAAACACACGCCGGCATTGTTATATCTGATAACGTTTAACAAAATCACAGGCTTCAAAACAAAATTAGCCTTTGCAGCTTCAACTGTACACTTGAACTACTCGCATATGCAACTATGAACTGCAACAAACCTTAACTTCACAAAGTACAGGCAACGTTGGAATTCAAACCTTACAAACAGCTTATATTAAAACACATTATGATACGATGGGGAAAGTCTCTCTCTCTCTCTCTCTCTCTCTCTCTCTCTCTCTCTCTCTCTCTCTCTCTCTCTCTCTCTCAATCGATGACTTATATCAAACATCGTTCTGGCATTCCATTCCTCCCTTATATCGAACTTTTCATTACTCAGCCCAACTTTGTAAGAATATTCGAGGGTCTCTGTGTCATCACTTGGAATCAATGCGACGTTATTTAACACCAGTGAACACCGAGAACGGAATGGATGTGCCTTCAGATCAGCAACTCGGGTATCTGAAGTGCGGATGACGGTGGTTAATCCTATGTTAATTATGACTGAAAATCTTTTAACGAGACATGTCCATGGGCGGAGAGTGTTAAATACTGTACAGTATTCCACTTGATTGTAAAAACCTTAATGCAACAGATAAAAAAATCTATGGCATGGTGTCACTGTGATGTAAGTTAAAATTTCTCCTGCATTTAATACAATGGGTGGTTCCAGAAGCCTGCGAGGTCACAAGTTGCATTTCATTAGGTACAATGGCAAGGCTGGTAGTGCAGACATGGCAGCAGCAGAGCCCTTTCCTCCAAAATTTCATAGGACTATTGTCCAGTTGGAGGGGGCTTTCAGCTGTCATGTGTTCAACAAGGATGGCTCTCTTCATCCACAATCCTGATTAGGGAGGAAAGGACTGCTCTGGGTTTAGGGCAAGTAAGGAATGCCTAGCCCCAGTCCTAGCCGTGAACGCTACAGGTGAGTGTGATAAGAAACTGCTCATTATTCACTGTTATACAAGGCCCAGGTCACTGGCGGGAGTACACTAAGTTTTAAGTGTCTGAACACCTTCGACCTGCCTCGGTTTCTGGAGTTAAGTGATCAAATTGACAATAACTTACACCTAGTGCAGAGCAAACTCTATAAAATATCAACAACCAATCTTAATGTCTCATTACCTTTTGCCTCTAACCCGGCCAGCTCCCTTGTCTTCTCACCTACTTGACCTACCTCGTCTGCCCTACCAGCCTAACCAGTGGCCACCAACCATATCAGCTGTGGCAAACCCCTCAGATGCCACTGCCAATGACTTTGTGGGGTTAAAGTCTAAATACTAGCACCAGCAAGGAGTTGGAGGTCCCAATCTTAAGTCTTCAACCTTGGATCCCTCCCCTTTTATTCTGCAGGCCAGCCATTGTATCTATCAAGGTGAGTTTTTTCCCACTTATTTATTGCTTTTGATCTCTTTCATGTCGCTGTCTTATGTTTGCTTTACCTTTACACAGTTGGTTAAGCTCGTGGATGCCTATCTGTACCCTGCCTAGAGACACAGAGGATCTCTAATAAGTTAGCTGGGTTCAGGTCATATGGCTGGTTAATACACTAGATTTATATAATGGCAAATGGATCTCCAAAGTGCAGGCTCTGCTTGCATAGTGTAATAACTGAAATGAAACTTAACAAATTAATCACTAGTCTGGCTGAGATTCGATCCCCGGCCCAGGCACTCCAAACGCACGCACGTTACCACTGAGCCAAACAGAGGATTCCCCACTTTGCCTACAGGCAACACGGGCATTTACAGACCCTATTACATTCCTCTTTTCTCTCGTTGGTGATTAATTTGGTGGGTTTCGAACACACATGGTAGCGTAGCATCCGAGGCCACCATAGGGGACGCTGCAAATCACACTGTACAACTCATCCCTGCGATGTACAAGTAAAAACGAGGATGCTGCCAGCTAACCCAGGAACATCACCAAACTGCCAACCAAGCTTTGCCTCACATCCCACACCACTGCCAACCAATATAATAATTGAAATGAAACTTAACAAATTAACCACATTAGTCTGGCCGAGACTCGAACTCCAGCCCCCACGCTCCATCCACGTGCACGTTACCACTAAGCCAAATAGAGGATCCCCGCTTTGGCTATGGGTAATGCAGGCATTTATAGACCCCATTACAGTAGTAACCTGAGTTAATGCTTTACCTGCACAAGTGGAGGGCCTACTATAATCCTGCAGATATCAACAGGAAATATTGACCTGATCTCATGGATACGCATGTGTGAAATGGGACACTAGTAGTATGATCGAGTGCTCAACAAGCTATTACTGTACTCAACTAGAATGAAAAGGCCTATTCGTTTTATTTTGTTTAATTTTTGAAGGCTCCAACATGCCTGCATGCATAAGCCTTGGTCACCTAATGGCGGCCATCCATGCTGCTCGATCTCTGGCAGCTTCCCTATTTGGTCCTCGTCCCACGTCTCTTTTGGTCTGCCTTTTGCTACCCGACTGTTAACATTAGCAATTCTCACTTCCTCCACCCAATTATCATTCCCCATCCTCTCCACATGCCCAAACTCTCTCGATCTATTCCTCCTCATCACAACACCAATACAATCCAGTCCCATCCTACCTCTCAACTCTTCCATCATACACCTAGCCCCCCCCAGGCCTCACACTCAGAGACACACTGCACGTCCACCTAATCAATGCCATTTTTGTACGTGTGGGCCTGCAAATATCCTCTTCCTCTACTGCCCATGTCTCACTACCGTACAGCATTACGCTCCTAACACATGCCACATACAAAGATCCCTTAGCATGGAGGGAGAGCCCACTCAATGTCAGGAGAGGCAATAGATTTCTGAACTTCTTCCAACCAATCCTCACTATGGTCACAAAGATAGCTCCTGCCCCATCGACAGCACATAACATCTCTCCCAAATAACAAAACTCTTCCACACACTCAAGAAACTCACCAGCAAGTACAATCTTTTCACACCTGGCAATCTCCACATGCTCTCCCCGACATATCACACATATGAAATCACAGTTATCTCGCAGACTACCATTAATACCACTACATCTCTTATGCACCCACTTATCACAAACATTGCACAAGATGGAATTACTTCCCATGCCCTTGTGGCAAACTGCACATGGCCACTTCCCCTCTTCTTTGACAGTACTGCCCCCAGCCCTAGATATCATAACTTTTATCTGCATTTACTCTTAAGCTCTTGTGCCTCCATTTCCTAAATCCTTCCTCCGCCTCCCTTTCATTCTCTGGAATCAACACCAAATCATCAGCATACAACATCTCTTATGGGAGTCCATTTCTGAAGTCACATGAAAGGGCTTCAAGTACCATAATAAACAACAAGGGGTTAAGACTGACCCCAGATGCACACCAACATTTATGGAAACTCCTCACTCAAAACTCCGTTCACCCTTACCTGGATGCGAGCACCCACATACATGGCCCTAACCACCCTAACAAGCAACTCCTTGATCCCAAGCTTTCTCATTGCCCATTTCACCACCTTTCTAGGGACTCCATCAAAGGCCTTCTCCAAATCAACAAAAACACAAAAACAAAGCACAGTTCCCTTTTGTTTCCTATATACAGGTGGTCCTTGCCTAACGCGAGCATTTGCTTCCGCACCGACCTCGTGTTAGGCAAATATCGCATTAGAGGTACTCTTGAAAACCCCTATTTCCCTCCGCACCCATGCCCAAAGTCCACTTTCCCCCCCTTATAATGTAAAAAAATTTTATCCTCCAATTTAAACCTCCTAAAAGCATTAATACATTAGGTCAATACAGGACTTTTTTAATCATTGTACTGTACCTTAAGTATGTGAGGAGAAGAGCAGACACATGTCGCCACATGTCCATCAAAGTCTTATTTCATTAGCAACACTCCAAACATCACTTTCTAGGTCCTCCATAGCTTCTTCATCCTGCTGTCACTGGATATCCTCTTGCTGTAGACCAGCAGCAGCTTGTCTAGCGAAGTAACGAGTGATCACTGACTGCTTACGGCGGTTTACTCGGTCAATGTGCATACGATTGTAGACGCTGACTGCATCAACAATCTGCTAAATCCCCTTATTACCTCTTGCAAGGGAAGGGTCACTGTCAAAGATGAACTTCTTGAGAGATTCAGCTCGACTCAGGATTTGACTTAAAACTTGCTGCTCTAGCCTCCCTCTCTTCCTCTAGCTGTTCCCTCTCTTCGTCGTCCCTGTCTTGTTGCTCAACTTCCTGCATAATCCGCTCATCTGAAGTGTCACTGGTGTCCCTGGCAATCTCCATCACCTCCTCCCACCGTCACCTCACCGCAACCAGGCACACTGTGTTACAGCCCACCTGGTTCAAATTACCCCGTTACGCTAACAGTGCTTGCATTAGAATGTTTATTTCCTTACGCAAAATCGAGCTGTGTTAGAGTAATATCCCGCTACAGCAAACCGCATTAGGCGGGGACCACCTGTATTTTTCCTGAAGCTGTGGATCAATGAGTATGGCATCAGTGGTCCCTTTGCATTGCATAAACTCAAACTGCATCTCATCAATATTCACTCTTATTACTGTACTTGCATAATACATAAATACGAACTCTGGTTATATGGAGATGTGACATATCTCTCTGAGGATGGGTCTGCTAAAAGAGTGGTAACCTAACGAACTCTGGTTATATGGAGATGTGACATATCTCTCAGAGGATGGGTCTGCTAAAAGAGTGGTAACCTATCTGAAACTGACAACTCTGAATACAGCACAGAAAATCAAGAGGGGTGCCACAAAAACTCATGGTTAGAGCTAGCTGACTGCTGTTCCTGCCAAAAATTACTTTGGATTCGAAAAGTTCCCACCTTCATGTTTGCATGGAGGAAACCACAAGGGCAGAGATGAAAAGTATGTGTGGTTATAGCATCTGATCCAACTGAATGAGTGAATGAGCAGCTGAGCCCCTGATGCCAATGCATACTTGAAAATCATGCAACACATCTATGGGATTCCATTCTGCACTTAAAACATGACTGGCACTCCACTGCCACCTTTACTTCACTAGGCACACTAATGTTAGGTGGTGGTGACCATTATTCATTCACTCAACTGTAGCCAAGTAGCAGAGGCACACTAGCAGGGACACAAAAGATGAAACAGAGTACCAGACTGATTTTTTATCTACTGTAGAAACACTTGGCAGGTAATAATGACAAATTTTTTGGTGTATGTGAAACAAGTAGCAGACCCAGTAGAAAAACTGAAAAGGTATACAGTAAAGTATTACAGAAATTAATCAAGTACCCAGTACAATGCATATGCTGATGTCCATTTTAAATGTAATAATGAAACTTCAGTGCAAAACTCAGTATGAAAAAGGTATGGTATGTAAGACAGCAGTGGAGGGTTACCATACCTAACTGTACTAATAAGAGGGCAACTGCTACCGGAATTTGCAGAAAGGAACAGTAAGATGGTGATGAATCTCTTCCACTACGAGAAAGGATAGGAACTGAACTTAGAATGGATTAACTGGTTAATCAAAGATAAGATTACATTAGTGACATGGCTAACAGAGTGAAGGATTAACTGCACTGAAACAGTGCAGTAAATGTAGGATATGTTAAAAGAATCATCACAGAACTGTGATGCAGGAAAAAACTGGAGCTGATCTGAAGGAAATAATCAACCCTACTACCAGTGAGAATTTTTTTAGGAGGCATGACACAGCAGCCTCTCAACAAAGAAGATGGCAATACTAAACAAGTACAGTTCTATACAATTAATGATGCAGCACTAAGGACACTAAGCAAGAAGCCATTAAAAAAGTATGATTCCCATTACAGTACTGACCATACAGTCCCTTCCCTAAGGCCCAGCAGTTCACCCACGAGAATCACACATGACACCACACTCCTTGACATGTTACTGTCTGAGCACAAACATCCAAAGTACATGATACGTTTATGATAGGACTATCTCATTCAGGACAGGTGTGATATTAGCAAGGAGGAATCTTTACAAGTCAGTAGGGTGTGTGGAAGTTCTTGAGGACATTTTAACTAAATTCAGATCTTCAAACTGTTCCCTACTCTAGTCTGTGATCAAACTCAAATCTTTATGAACACAGACCATTACTCAACAAACTGACCACTACTGTGCCTCCTCCAAATACCTGAATGAGTATCATAAACAACATAAAGGCAAACCTGATAGAATGAAGTTGAAAACAAGGATGCAGAATTTTGGCAAGGGCAAAAACTAAATGCTTGCCTCAAGAAATTTTAACAGAGACGTCCTAATTTAATAGAGAACAGGTGGTCATTACAGCAAAAGAATTTTTTATGACAATATACCATACTGTACAGTAGTAATATCAATACTTAGTCAGTTCAGGAAATGGAAAAGCATACACAATGATTTCCTGCATTGCAGAAAATACAGTAGCCTACAGAAAGGTTTGAAAGAAATGAAGAGAGACTCAGTGGAATATGAAGATGGTCTAACCACCAATCTCATTATAAAAATGCATGTGATTCTGCACTGGGCGTAGCAAAAGCAGTTATGAAATGCTCTGAAGCAGCACCCAAATCTTAAGAAAATCTAAATACTACACTGCTCCATATACCATGTAATGTGACTTTATGGACTTGAAACATTCAAATCATATTGTACTCTTTATGAAAGTTCCAACATGCCTGAATGCATCGACCTTGGTCACCTAATTGCAGCTCTCCACACTGTTCGTTCTCAGGCAGACTCCCTATTCAGTCCCTTATCCATGAGGTCACACTCTATGACCTCATCCAAGGTATTTTTCGGTCTGCCTCCCGCAACCTTACCCCCAGTGTCCAGATTTCTCACATTCCACACCCAGCTGTCATCCTCCATCCTTTCAACATCTTTCACTGTACCAAACTGTTATCCTCCATCCTCCCAACATGCCCAAACCATCTCAATCTACCACTCCTCATCACAACACCAATACATTCCATTCCCATCCTTCCACTCAACTCTTAAGTCGCAATCCTTGCTTCCTCCACCCCAGGGGGTTGATGAATAAAGTCTTCTCATGTTAGTTACAAGCTGTTTACCCAAGTCCTAACACACCAAATTAGTCTTGTGCTAAATCAAAACTTGGTAACCAAGTACAGTAGGTAACAAGATGTCAGAAGTTACTAAACAACTACATGACATTTATAACATTTTTGTTGTTGTTTAAACTGCAGCAGTGATAAGAAAAATTAGAAGACTTATGTAAAAGTATTATCAATCATCTACAGAGAAGTTACTGTTATTAAACTCACTAGAGAAAAAAAGAAAATTCTACTAATGACACACCATACAAATTGAACTCACAGTTGCTGGAAGACTTTTTCAGAAATTTAATTTGGGATGGTAAGTTACCTTCAGTGATGAACTAACTTACATTTACTGATAACATAATTTCTTTTCTCCAAATCCAGAGAGTAACTACTGTACAAGACAGGATTAAATGCAGTCATATCACACAATTCATTGAAGTATATGGCAACGAGAATTATGACTAACATAATTCATCCATTCCTAGGGAAAAAAATAATTTGCAAGCAAATGTATGACATTTCCCAAAAGATTGCTTCTTATATTCTTGTGCTGTATTTGTAACTCCTATGAAAAGAATTACTGTACAAAATAATAACAAGCTAAAGGGTATGAGTATGTCTGAATCAAACTTGCCCAGTACCATATCCAAATTTGGAGATGAAGAGAACAAAAGTATTTTGCAAGATGGTTGTTTGGTATCCAGATCTATGACTGTCTTTAGGTGGTTCTTTCCCTTAAATTGATTATAAATCCCTTAATCAAAAATATGAAAACGGTGTTGAAGATCCCAAGCCCAGGTAAATGCTTCAGTACAAGGACAATACTGTATGGGAGGTCTGTTCAGAAAGTATCCAACCTTAGGCTTTAAAAAAATGAATTGCTAACCTGTTGAGCTAGGACACTAATCCCCTAGGCCCCTCCTGACTTGACACATGTAGGCTAGCCCACCATTCTTTCCACTGCCTGAAACATTTTTCAAAGTCAGTTTTCGGTATCTCCACAGCTGCTTCGACGCATTCATCATGACCTCTTCTCTCGTCTCAAATTGGGAACCTTTCAGCGGAGTTTTGACCTTGGGGAATAACCAAAAGTCACATGGAGCATCTGGTGAGTAGGGAGTCTGCTAGACTTGTGGGATGTTGTGTTTGGCCAAAATTCCCTGAATCAGTTGTGAAGAATGGGCAGGGACGTTATCATGGTGCACTTTCCATCTTGCCGCTTTCCAAAGGTCTGGTCTCTTCCACCAAACTGCATCATGAAGATAACAGCTAACATCAAGGTAGTAATGTCTGTTGGTAGTCTGACCTTCTGGTGTGTATTCGTGATGCACAACACCACAGTAATCGAAACAATCAACGTGCGAGTGCCTTTCACCTTGCTGCAGACCTATCATGCTTTTATGGCTGAGGTATCCCTGCATGCTTCCACTGGGACGACTGTGCTTTGGTTTCTGGGTCGCACCCTTACACTGAAGTCTCACCTCCAGTGATAAGTCTTCAGAAACCTTGGATCACTATTTGCACACTCCAGCATGTCTTGAACAACATTCATCCGAGAGAAGAGATCATGATGAATGTGACGAAGCACCTGCAGGAAATACCAAAAACTGAATTTGAAAAATGTTGCAGGCAGTGGAAACAATGCTGGACTAAATGCGTCATGTCAGAAGGGGTCTACTTTGAGGGGGATTAGTGTCCTAGCTCAACAGGTTAGCTTTTATTTTTTTACAGCCTAAGGTTGGATACTTTCGGAATAGACCTCGTATACCTTACAATCAATCCAATATGCCCTACTGTAATACAGCAACCCACATCAAAACTAATTTGCCTTGTGCAGTTACCACAACAATGGCATCCCTTCATCATAACCAACCATCCATCCATCATCCAATCCTATATCACCCCATTAGGAGCATAGGAACCCAGGGCTGGGCAAGTTGGTCCTGACATGCAAGATGAGAGTGACCAGCCTCACTCATCCCTGAGTGGCATTACGTGAGCAATAAACCCCAACCACTCCTTGGATATAAACCCACACGGGCTCAATCCAACTGGAGCACCTTAATTACCCACTAAACCACCAGGCACCATAATTTGGTTATATGGTTACTACCCAGCACAGTAAATGTTTCCTGCCATACAGGAAACCACTTGGCTAGTCACTCAGTGTAGAGTTACCCATAAGCAGAAGGAAGAGGAAAGAATGAAGAAAAAAAGACAAAAAAAAAAAAATGTGACCCTTTGAAGAGACTGGATTCCTTCATTCCACCAGCTCCACATCCATGTGAGCCTGGGGTTTTCGTTTTCGTTTTCGTTTTAGAAGGCTCCATGCTTGCATGCGTCGGCCTTGGTCACCTAATGGCGGCTCTACACGCTGCTCGATCCCTGGCAGCCTCCCTGTTCAGTCCCTTAACCCTTAAGTCACACTTAATGACCTCGTCCCATGTCTTTCTCGGTCTAGCCCTCCCAACCCCTCCCCCAATATTAACACCTCTCACCCTCTGTACCCAATTATCATCCCCCATCCTCTCCACATGTCCAAACCACCTCAGCCTACCTCTCCTCATCACAACACCAATACACTCCAATCCCATCCTACCTCTCAACTCTTCCATCGTAAACCCAGCCCCCCCAGGCCTTGCACGCAGGGATGCACTGCACATCCACCGAATCATTGTCATTCCTGTACGTTTAAACCTGCGAATATCCTCTTCCTTTACTGCCCAGGTCTCACTACCAAACAGCATCACACTCCTAACACATGCTGCATACAAAGACCCCTTAGCACGTAAGGAGAGTCCTCTCAATGTCAGGAGAGGCAACAGCTCCCTGAACTTCTTCCAACCACTTCTCACCCTAGCAACCGAGCTAACTCCAGCCCCACCTCCGGCACATAACATGTCTCCCAAATAACGAAACTCCTCCACACACTCAAGAGACTCACCTGCAAGTTCAACCCTCTCACGCCTAACAATCTCCACCTGCTCTCCCCGACATGCCGCACACATGAAATCAGCATTATCTCGCAGTCTACCTCTAATACCACTACATCTCTTGTGCACCCACTTATCACAAACACTACACAAGATGGAATTACTTCCCACACCAATGTGGCAAACTGCACATGGCCACTCTCCCTCTCCTCTGATTGTACTGCCACCAACCCTAGATATCATCACTTTTGTTTTATCTGTATTTACCCTTAAGCCCTTGTACCCCATACCATCTCTCCATTTCTTAAATCTTTCCTCCGCCTCCTTTTCATTCTCTGCAATCAACACCAAATCATCAGCATACAGCATCTCCCATGGGAGTCCATCTCTGAAGTCACGTGAGAGGGCTTCAAGCACCATGATAAACAACAAGGGACTCAAAACTGACCCCTGATGCACACCAACATTCACAGAAAACTCATCACTCAAAGCTCCATTCACTCTTACCTGGGTGCGAGCACCCATGTACATGGCCATAACCACCCTAACCAGCCATTCTTCCAACCCTAGCTTTCTCATTGCCCACTTCACCACCTCTCTAGGGACTCTGTCAAAGGCCTTTTCCAAATCAACAAAAACAAAATACAATTCCCTTTTCTTGCCAATATATTTTTCCTGAAGCTGTCGAACAATGAATATGGCATCATTGGTCCCCCTGCCTGGCATAAACCCAAACTGCATCTCATCGATATTCACTCTTTCTCTAATCATACCTTCTAGAACTCTCTCCATTACTTTCATTATCTGATCTAAGAGCTTTATACCTCTGTAATTTCCCTTTTCCAGGGCATCACCCTTTCCTTTGTACACATTTACAATTACACTCTTCAGCCAATCATCTGGGAAAACACACTCATATATAATCATATTCAGTGACTAACCTCACCCCAGTATCTCCTGAGGCCTTCAACATCTCGGCAGTCAACCCAGACACACCTGCCGCCTTCCCCACCCGCATCCTGCCTATTGCCTCACTCACAGTAGCAGTGTCAATCAAAGGCCAAGGGCCAAACACTGGATCTGCTGGCTCCAAACCTTCTCTATCCCAATCAAACTCCTCATTCAACAATCGGCTATAATGCTCCCTCCATGCATCTTTAATATCCTCACTGTTCACCACAACCCTTCCATCATCATTCTTCACACACTGCTCACCTACAATGTCCCGATTATCTCTCTTCACCTGATTTGCCACCCTAAAAATCATATTTTTCCTTTGTCCATGATTTAGATTATCAAGTAAAAGTCTCTGTGACTCAGACTTCGCCCTGTATACCTCTCTTCTAGCCCTGCGCTTGGCAGCCAAGTACTCCTCCCTGTTACCACCATTCTTCCATTCCCGGAAAAGCCTTCTTTTCTCCTTAACTGCAGCTTCTACACCCTCATCCCACCACCAAGTTACTTTATGTCTTGGTGGGCCTCTTGTCCAACCGCATATTACATCGGTAACTCTCAAGAGGTTGTACTTAAGGGCTCTATACTGTTCATTAACACCTCTATCTACGGCTTCCTGTTCAGCCACCACTCTCTTCATCTCACTATAAAAGGCATCCCTTACTGATTGGTTTCCCAGCTTCCATATTTTCCTCCCAGGTACATATGTCCTCCTTCTCATCACTCATTCCTTAAGCACCATGTCGCAAATCAACAGTTTGTGCTGCTGCACACACTCCTCACTTCCTATAACTTTAACATCCCTCACTAATCTCCTATCAACCCTCCTTACCAGAAAATAATCTATCTGACTACTATTTCCCCCGGACTCGTACGTAATCAACCGGCTGATTCTTTTCCTAAAATGTGTGTTGCACACAATCACGTCCATGGCCTCCCCAAACTCGAGTATTCTTTCCCCTTCCGCATTCCTCACACCATACGCACATCCTCCATGGACTCCTTCATAACCTTGAGCTGCTTCACCCACATGACCATTTAAATCCCCTCCCAGAACCACCACCTCATCATCACCCATACCACTCACTACACGTATTAAATCATCCCAAAATCTATCCTTCTCTGCGTCGTCCAATCCTACCTGTGGAGCATATGCCGATATAACTGAAATCAATTTCTGCCCGATCAAAATTTTCACTACTAATACAACAAAAGTAGTAGTAGCTACCTAGGCTTCTGTGTGGGTTCAATGGTGGGATAACAAGTGGAGTCTTCATTACAGCACTCCTGGCTAGTTGGATTCCTGATCATACAGATATACAGTATATGAGTTTCTTTCTTCTTGTTTCATCCTTGAGTGTTCTAGTTAACAAAAACTTCCCAGCCATCTATACAGTACTATACCTTTTACCCGTAACTCTTCTCTACAATGATGTACTTTTCATTATTCTTGCTACCACTAAACAACTGCATTCTGGCTGGGGAAAACTTTAAATCATTTTGTTAGTTACAGCCTTAATTAACCCCATTGCTACAAGGGTGAATTCTGAAGGTGAATAAAGTTATCTGGTTGCATCAAGAAGAAAATACAGATGACATCTTCAAGCTGAAGGGGTTACCATCTAATTGCTGAGCAGGTTCACTGGAAGAAAAAACTTAAAGATTAGATTGGTGGGCTTTCTGCATGCTCATGTACAAGCCCACCTGGTCCTGTAGCAGGACAGTCCCACCTCTCCTTGCGAAAGCAACAGCCACAACCATTCGCTTTGAATCAGTCACCAATTGACTTTTGGATAACTATGTTCTTCAGAATCACAGCTGAAGTTTACATCAAGCCAATACTCCCTCTGCTCCACATAGCCAGGAGAACTCAACCTATGAGACAATAACCTGTCTTTGATATGGCTGTGGACAATATTATCAATCCTTAAACAATCATCCTGTACAATTATTATTTTTTTTTCTACCATGTCCCTAGTTCCAGTAGATCTTACTGGTTCCTTGCCTTCAAAGCATCAACAAGCTCCTCAAATTTGTCTAGGCTCACAGTTCAAGCCTATTTCTTCTCTGTTCACCAAAATTTTGTTGATTCTACATATGAAGGGTGGCACTTAACCTTATCATTTCTGATGAATAGCTCCTTCTTCAGGGTTACTCCCATCAATTATAGGCCCATGTCAGTGGCAACAATTTAAACTCTGAGACCATGATCATCAGGTACAAGTAAGCCTTGACTAATTTGGCTCTTACACAAACCTCACTTGGGCTTGGTTTCTTCTGAGTTAAAGTATCCAAGTATCTCAAACCACCAGCCCCAGTTATTACTATGTTCCAGTACAGTATCCTCCCACCTAACCAGGATGTAATTATTATTCTATGCAGTACCCATTTGCGCTGGTGGCCAGGAAGCTTGCCAAGACGTTATGTCTTCTACAGAAATGTAGATACTCTCCAATCACATGCCATGCCCAATTATGATACGCAGTTCTAGTCAGTTTTGTATATACACTGTACAGGTCCACTGCCATCAATGCTGTGTGCATAAAATCCCCCCTCCCCTCCCTTCCCCCCAACAGATGTAGTGGAGCAACCTGAACACTTTCACTCGCAAGGTCTCCTGACTCCCCACTAAGCTGGAATGATGGTATGCACCTCTTCTCAGTACCTAGGAACACCAGCTTCATGCCAAACCAGGGAAAATCTCACAAGCAGTAGAGTTGATAAACACTTTCAGTTATACAAAAACTTGGTGGAGATTTTGGGCAATTACTGGTGAGTCCCATCATACAAGCATCAATAACTATACAGGAATCAAAAGCTACGAGAATGAGTAATTTAGACCAAAATTCAGTGATGCATGTGCTGGATCAGTTATCCTAATCCGATTTTTCTTATAAATTATGTGGAGAGGATGGGGGAGGATAATTGGGTACAGAGGGTGAGAAGTGTTAATATTGGGGGAGGGGTTGGGAGGGGTAGACCGAGAAAGACATGGGATGAGGTCATTAAATGTGACTTAAGGGTTAAGGGACTGAATAAGGAGGCTGCCAGAGATCGAGCAGCGTGGAGAGCCGCCATTAGGTGACCAAGGCCGACACATACAAGCATGTTGGAGCCTTCAAAAACGATTATGTACTCCATTAAAGGTTTTCCAATCCCTTCCCCCCCCCATCCAATACATGAGTATCTGCTATCTGAGCAGTCCTCCACTAACATATCCCACTAATATGACAGGACTCGCCTGCATATGCACAGCATATTTTCAGCTCACCTTTTGTCTAGTTAATGACTCGTCTAAAATATCCCCTCACACCCACCTCAGTGACTGGATGCACTTGTGTGGCAATTCAACAAACTTCTAAAATGGATATCGGTACTTCTACCACTTCTGTAGAAAATAATTACGTAGGGGAGGGGGGGGATCCAGCACTATTACCTTTGAACCTAATCAAAAATATTCACAGCTGCCCCACAAGTGCTTAGTAATTAAATAATTTGGTCTTACATCTGGTATCCCCGAAGGGATAAGGCGTTGCCCCTGAATAGAGAACTTTTGGATTGGAGTGTGTAGCATTTTATGACCGAATGCCCTTCCTGATGTCTACCGATGACCCTTGGGTGGATTTGATCCTCCGACCCTTCGGTCAGAGCGAAGCGCTCTAACCCACTGAGCCACGGCTGCTACTGCCCCACAAGTGCTCACAATAATGAATTTTAAGACTGCATTATATTCAAACCCTGTTTTTCCATCAATAATGGCCAAACTGGTTACTGTCTACCAAGAATAGATTCAGCTTTTCTCCCCAAAATTCCCAATGCCCCTTACACTGTTAGTCACATGACAAATACAGACTTACACAAGATTGCACAATTCATAAAAATATGATAATGGCTATAGTTCCCAATGTCCCTTATACAGTTAGCTACAAAGAAAATAAAAACTTACACAAGACAGCAAGATTCACAAAAATATAATGTTGGATAGAATAAGCTGGTAAATACAGTATAAGAATCATAAACCAATTACTGTACTATAAGAATAACTGGTAATTTTCCTGCTAAAGCTACAGCACCACTCAGAGGCTAGCTATGGTTAAAAATCTAGTGTACATAAACCATTTACTTACTTAAAAATTTAGTGTACATAAACCATTTACAATATATGAGGAAAACTTTGAACAATAATAACCTGTTCTTACTGAATACTGACTCTTGTATGTCCGATCTTGCTCTTCCAAACTGCGGCTCTTAGCTTCTTGATGGTTTACTTGAGTCAACTGACAATGCTGATAATGCTGACATGGAATCCACTGGGAGAAATTCTAACATGGGTAATTTTTCCTTACAATACATTAATTACTAATTACCATGCTCATATTTTAAATCAAAATCAATAAAATTCACAACAGTTATGTACTCCAATACAACAGGAAGAGCAATTTTTATATTCACTACAACTCTATACTCCAATTTGACTGATGCTGCTGGACTACAACCACTCTAAATATACAGTACCTCCAACTTGCGTAATGACCATTATTTAGCATAATCTTGCATTATGTTCAAACACAAGGGAAAAGAAAAAATCCTAGACATATATTGCTTAGCATGAAAGTGATAATATGAAAGCAAAAAAGAACATCATTCAATCACAGATGTTTGGACAATTTGCTTGAATGACCGGATACTGCAGTCATAGATGAAAGGTTCTTCCATAGCTGGCCTGTTGTGTACATGATAAAATGAAAATAACAGTTACCAGCAACTCCTGAATCAAAGTTTGAGTTAGATAGATTAATTATGAGTATTGGACAGAAACATCCCACAAACGTCATGTGTCATGTAGTAGGGGAGTTACACAGTGTCAACTGTACAAATACCAGTAATAGAAAAGATTGTTGTCGTATGAAATACTGTGACAATGAAATAGATAGTGTTTTAGTGAAAGGAGGGGAGACAAATAAAAGAAAGCATCTTAATTCACTTAAAGAACAGCTGTAGCTATATGGTGTACTTCCCCAAACACAAAAGATATGCTTCAAATTGGGAGTGAATATGTACCGTACAGAGCCAGTTCAGAGAGCCTATCCTTGAAAAGTTGATTTTACAAGTATACAGAACTATATACCAAGAACATAATCATTCCACAATATACCACACACACACATATACACACAAAAAAAACATTATTGATAATGAAAGACAATGGACTGAGTTCCATGTTGCTGCAGAGAAAGAAAGCTACCTATGTGGACTGTCAAATAGAAAGATGGAGGGATTGCATTACTGAAACATTAAATATGTTCCTTTTAGTTCCTGCCAGAAATAATGGACACAGTCTTATGATGAGAGTGCTGTAACAACTAGTGTTGGACATTATGCCACAATGACAGATGGAGCAATCAGTGCATCATGAACAGTCCTAGATGTACAGCTCATATCAATGATGAATTATTAGATGAAAATGAGAGGGTATGATCAAGGGGAAAACCTTTGTTGATAGCTTTAACAGTGGCCATTTCCAACTGCAATTACAGAAACCCTGCAAGAAAGTTTCTCTGACATGAAAATAATGGGGAATGGGTATGGTAAAATCAACATGACAATTTTGGAAAACTATTTTGCCAGACTGCCAAAGGCCATGGTTATGTCTAGCAAAATGGCAAAAAGTTTCACCAATATTCCAAGAGAAGAATATTATATCCAGGAATCAGAACGTGGCGACCATCATCCACTCACTTGATGTAGTGCTGACTACTTCTTCCTTAGCCTTCATCATTCTTTTTCTGTGCCTGCCCTCCTCCCTTCCTATTTCTCCCATCTTTCCTGTCTCTTCTTATTGCTTTTCTTTCCGTTACAGGTAGCTTTACACTGAGTGACAAGCCAAATGGTTTCCTGTATGCCAAGAAACCATTACAACGCTGGGTGGTAACCATATAACCAGACCATACGTGCTCCCTACTTGGCAACAAGTGGGTTGGTGGAGAGTTAGTGCCCCTCCCCATGAAAGAAATAACTCAAGTCAAATGGCCACCCCTTTAGGGATTGTGGCATCTGGCAGTAGATAGATAGATAAATAGAATGCAAGACTGCCAACAGAATGCCCTTGATGACATTCATATTGAATAGTTAAGGAAGTTAGGCTACTTGAGAAAGGTTTCACAGTAAAATCTGCTCAAATCAAACAAAAGTGTTTCAGAATTAGACTACAACATATTAAAGAAAGTGGGGAATAGTTTGAAGGTATGGGGAAAAATGTTAACCTTTTCTGGACACAATGAATAAAAGCAAATTTACAGCAAGTAAGGAAGGTGTTAGTTTACAAAGATGAAAAAATCTGCCACGGACAGGGTATCAGCACAGCAACAGTTCCTACAAACAAGAGGGAACAAAAGACAGAAGGCTAATCTTTACAAAAAGTTTTAATATCAGGACCAATATAAGTAAGTCAGAGGGGTGAGAAAACGAAGTCATGGCAAACACCAAATCCTATATTAACCTCCTTCAAGGTATACGGACTCCTAGGTGAGGCTACCCAAGTCCAGCACATTTGAGAGAAAACCAACAAACTCCCACCAGTGGAGTTACCATGCATCACTGAAAAACTCCCATCATCTCATAGGAACTGAACCCATAAATATCACAATGAAGTCACTGTAAATGGGAGGCTTTAATCGCTAAATCATTGTGATCTCAAAGGCCAAGCACTGTATTCGTAAACTGACCATAAAGAGAAGATGAGCTGAGGGGGCTACAGCAATTGTGAACTCTTAATACACACCCTGCCTTTCCCCACTTGCCAGACAGCTTCTCGGCACCTGTTAATATGTCACAGTTGCCACAGTGGGAGGACCTGTACACTCACAATCCATTTAGATTCCCAATTCCGTTCATGCCTAAGCATCAATCCTTTCACTGCTGTCAGTACACCTTTTTTTTTTTTTTTTTAACAGGCTAACACCAGACATTTTTGCTCACCTATGGGAAATCCTAAGAGTAAAATGCTTCAAAAACTAACTAACTCTAAAAACAGTTTCTCTGCTACTGATATTCTGTACCTAAGAATTTCATCTAGGCTAACACCCATTACCGTAGCTCCTTCTCTCTCTGGAGCACATCTAGCATTTTTTTTTTCCTCAAGCTGTGGCACATATTAGGTAAAGCAGTACTGTACTGTATATTAAGATTAGATTATTCAAGTAATATGATATTGGTGCAATTCTACTAGGAGTAACTGGGAAAATTATCTACCTATCTATCTGTAGACAGATGCCGTAACTCCAGTAAGTGATGGCCACAAACAAACTTAAACTTGCCTCTATGTCACCCATCTTCCACCATCAGACTGCCTCTCTTCAATTCACACCACCATCAATCATATACCTCTCCACCTCATCCCTCTACTTCACTCCCAGTCTCCTCCTCCACCTCACTCATTTACACTTTCTCAGTTAACCTCCCATTCTCTCCACATGACAAAACCCTCTTGGGTACTTCTAACAATTTCCAGTACATCCACATCAATACCATAACATTCTCATACATCTGTCTCTCTACAGGCTCCTCTCCTGGAACTTACTTCTATTCCTCTCACTTTTGGTTTGAATCCTTGCAACACAGTCCTAACTTACCTTTCAAACATTAGAGTGGGGATCACATAACTGTCACACAACAATTTTACTTTCATGCCCACTTCCGTATTCCTTATCATTGCCCTCAGTGTACAGCAGACCCTTGTTATGTGATGAACTTGTATGTGATGATGAAAAAGTTAGGATCTTTTTTCATTATATAATTAAATACATGATCATTATGATCTCACAAGAAGCTTCACTGGTCAATGTCCAATCTCTAATTTCACTTGTACAATCGCCAACATGAAAGCTTACAGTCATTTGTTTGCTCCATGATGGCCTCTGAATTCTGCCACTATTGGGTGTTGATCTTGATGGAACATAATGCAGAGTTGGAGTTCAAGCAGCAAGTAAAGCAAAGTGCAGTGAATTGAAATAACTAACAGCTTACGTGAGCTGGAAACAAATTTTTATCCTTATTTTTGGTGTTAAGAAGCAAGCGAAGTGCAGTGAAATGAAATAATTATGGTACTGTACCTGCTGAGGTGAAGTGGAAACTTGCTTTAAGACTTAGTTGGGTGGGTGACCCTTGCCCAAAAATATGTCTCCACTGAATTCAAGTTAGGCTACAGCTGACTCAATAAGGTATGATAAATTGTTATATGATGGATTTTTTCAAACATCCTTATTGTAAGACGAGAGCATGCTGTATTATGACTGGATGGTTTAACTATCTATCTATCTATTGCCAGACGCCTCAATCCCGAATGGGGTGGCCACAAACAAATCGCCTCCATGTCACTCTGTCCCCTGCCATTTCACTACCACGCTCCCAACTCACACCCCCCTCTCTCATATACCTCTCCACTCCATCCCTCCATCTCATCCTCGGCCTCCCCCTCCCTCTCGCCCCCTCCACCTCACTCACATACACTCTCCTCGTCAATCTTTCACTCTCCATCCTCTCCACATGCCCAAACCACCTTAACATGTTTCTCCTAACGCTTCCCATCACGTCCTCAAGCACACCACAACGCTCCTTCACTTCCTCATTTGTTAGTCTGTCTCTCCATATGACTCCACATGCTCCTCTCAGATAACTCATTTCCACTGCTCTCACTCTTGACTTCTGTCCTTCCAATAGGGTCCAAGCTTCACTTCCATATGTCAGAGTTGGTATCACAGTACTGCCACGTAACAGCTTTTTCACTTCCATGCTCACCTCCCTGTTTCTTATCACTGCTTTCAACGAACCAGCAACCTTCCTTCCCTGCTGTACCCTTTCGAGCACTTCACCCTCCAGACTACCATCCTTACTCATCACACTGCCCAAGTACTTAAATTCACTCACATTCTCCATTTCCTTCCCATCCAATCTCACTGTACACTCACTGGCTTCACTTCTCTCGAAGACCATCACTTTACTCTTCCCCACATTCACCTTTAGATTCCGTTTCTTACACACTCTCCCAAACTCATCTACCAAGCCTTGCAGCTCCCCTTCGTCTTCACTCAACAACACAGTATCATCTGCAAACAACAGTACAGGGAGTTTCCAAACACTGCCCTCTCTCACTAGGGCCGCTCCAACATCCACTGCCCGACCTTGTATCTCTTTTATAACCCCATCCATATACAGATTGAACAACCATGGAGACATGACACATCCTTGTTTCAATCCAACCTTCAAATGGAAAGATTCACTCAGTTTGCCATCCACACGCACTGCAGCCTTAGCACCCTCATACATACTCTTCACTGCCTTCAACAACTTCCCATCCACTCCATATATTCTTAATACCTTCCACAAACCTTGTCTATCCACCCTGTCATATGCTTTCTCCAGATCCATGAAGGCTGCATACAACTTCTTGCCCTTCTCTAGAAACTTTTCCACTACGGATCTAAGAATGAATATCTGGTCTACACAACCTCTTCCCTTCCTAAAACCTCCTTGTTCTTCTCCAACTAATTCCTCAGTAATTTCCCTAACTCTGTCAATAAGTATCCTACCATATATTTTTCCTATCACACTGAGAAGGCAAATGCCCCTATGATTACCACACACTGCTTTTTCCGCTTTTCCTTTGTACAGAGGAATAATTATACCTGACTTCCAATCCTCCAGGACTCTACCCTCCTCCCAAGCCAATCTGCACACCTTCCACATCCATTCTATTACTATCTCTCCCCCATGCTTCAGCATTTCACCACACACTCCATCAATTCCTGGGGCTTTCCCCATTTTAACTTTCTTCATTGCTTCCACCACTTCCATCCTGGTGATTTCTTCCTCTCTTCTCACAACCCTCCTTCTCCCTGCCATTCCCCAGCCACTTATACTTGCATTACTTTCATTCTCTATGTTCAACAGTTCATTAAAGTGTTCTCTCCATCTGTTTACTTTTTCTCCCTTCTCCACTAGTAATCTACCATTTTTATCTTTCACACCCCCACTGACTTCGTTGGCACCCTGTCTAGCTCTCTTTACCTCCTTCCAGAACATTTTCTTACATTCCCTCCACTTTGCACTCAAATTCCTTCCAAATTCCTCATCCACTCTCTTCTTACTCTCTCTTACTAATCTTTTCACCTCTCTCCTCCTCACTACATATAACTCTCTCGTCCGTCTCTCAGCTTCTTCGTCGCCCTTGTTCCTCATCCACTCATTATATGCTTTCTTCTTTTGTGCCACAGCCTCTCTCACCTCTTCAGTCCACCATGCTGTTCCCTGAACCCCCTTTCGTCTTCTCTTCACCCCACACACCACCTCACATGCTGCACAGATTTCTTCTGTGAATACCTTGCACACACC
>JAGKTI010000689.1:27079-47787 GCA_018397915.1 Birgus latro | reverse complement strand
ATCAGTTAAAGGAGAGGAGAGCCAAAGGTGGTGGTGAACATTGAAATCTCCTAGAATGGAGATTTCAGAGAAAGGAGAAATGGATAGAATGTGTTCCATCGTAGAAGTAAGATAGTCAAAGAATTTTTGATAGTCAGTAGAATTAGGAGATAAGTAAACAGCACAGATATATTTAGTCAGAGAATGACAGGAAAGCCGAAGCCAGAGAGCAGAGAATTCAGAAGAATCAAGTTCAGGAACACGAGAGCAAGATAGATCGTTGCGTACGTATACGCAACAGCCACCTTTGGCTTTGAAACGAGAATAGAGAAAGTAGGAGGATACAGAAAAGGGTTTGCTGTCAGTTGCCTCAGACAGCTGAGTCTCAGTGAGAAAGAGAAGGTGAGGTTTAGAGGAGAAGAGGTGGTGCTCAACAGCGTGAAAGTTAGAGGAAAGGCCGCGAATGTTACAGAAATGAAGAAGGAGTGAGTCAGACGGTGGTTCCAGGCAGCTGTTTGAGTTGTCACCGGGAGAGGGGCGGATGGTGGGGGCATTTATGGTCCCCCCCCTCCCCCCGGGGACTCCAAGGCATGATTTTTGTGCGCCATTTTTGATAATTTTGAAAAGGAAGTGTAGTGTGTAGCGTGTATGTAGTTTGGTGTTGACAGTTAGAGAAACTTGTATAGGAGAGCATGCTGTCTACTCTCTGTGTAACTGAGACGCTGAAAATGTTCAGCAAAGGAGGATGGTCAAGAACAAGTCCTGAGGGCTGATGAAACGGGAGCTCCAGCTCTCCCTGTCATCAGCTTTCCATCCTCCCTGGGAGTACTGCCCTGCTCGACTGGTGCTACAGTCTCCTCACCCTAAAAACAGAGGAGGGGGTCCCTAGTCCCCTCACCCTGCCCCTTTTAGTCGCCTTTTATGACACACAGGGAATACGGTGGCGGAATTCTTCCTAACACAACCTGGCCGCAAAGTGTAGTACCACCCCACAGTGCGGCCAGATTGTCCCCCCCTCGCCACAGGGGGGACAACCCTACAGGGATGGTTTCTTGCCTGCAGTTGATGGGTCTGCTCATCTAGACAGACCAGGGTTAATCAGCAACAACTTATGGAGTGTGATATACAGTGGAGTCGCCTAATCTGCGGCAATTAGAGACTGGTACCTACCTGTGGTTTATGAAATTCGCGGTTTACAAAGTTAAGAACCAATGGGAAAAAAGGATATTTAGTCTGGACCCTCGTGGAACTCCCTTGCAGCACCCTACCTACCCTAACTAGCCAACAGCAAACACAAACAATCTTAGAAATATTGAATGCATGTATTTAATAGAAATAATTAAGTGGAAATAATAATTAAGGAGTCTCACCTGACTCTTGACAGACAGAAATGCTTAAGTGGATGGGGTGGGTAGGGGCTGGGGATAACTTAACACCTCACAGCATGAGGTGGGGGTGGTGTATCCTCATGCTGTTGTTGCCTTCTTGGACCCCAGGTGGGTCGAACGTTGCCTTGGGGGGGTTGGGGTCATCCATAACAGCCCAGGGAGAGGTAACCTAGACAAAAAAAAAAAAAAAAAGGCCAGGTAGCACTCAGAACTCATGGGAGAACACAGGTAGTTGGCAGTTGGTGGGACAAGAGGTGAAAGAAACATGGCAGCTATAGTGTGCACACTTGCCAGTAGGACCAATTGGCTGAAGGGTCTAGGTTGTCTGTGATTGGCTAGCAGCTGCGGAATACATCATGGGTACCCAGATATTATAAATCTCCTTGGAAATGAGCCAGTTTGGATCCTAGGAACCACGTTTTTCTAGTTTTTTCTGCGGACTAAAAAAAATAGAGACTGGTTGGGGAAAGTACGTGAATTAGGCGACCCCGCTGTACTGTAGCTTGACTGTTTTAATTCATTGTATAGAAAGGCAGATTACTTCAGCATATGGTGAAATTTTTTTATCCTCTTAATATGTAAACTAGCCAGTGTATACTGTGTATGGATTTTGTTATCGCTCCAGGTTCATGCAACATGTAAACCTAGTAGACTGCCGACTAGAATTTATTTTTTTATTCATTCATTTCATTCATCATGTAATCCAATGTTGCGCCATGAGGAGCACGGGTTATTGTTATTATTATCCATCCATCCATCATCCAATCCTGTCACCCCATGAGGAGCGTAGGAGCCTGGGGCCAGGCAAGTTGGTCCTGACATTTAAGATGAGAGTGGCCAGCCTCACTTATCCTTGAGTGGCATTACATGAGCAGTAAACCCCAACTACCCCTTGGATATATACCTTCACTGATTCAATCCGATTGGAGTGCTGTAATTACCCACTAAACTGCCAGGTGCCAAAGTTTGGTTGTATGGTTACCACCCAGCATAGTAAATGGTTTCCTGGTGTACAGGAAACCATTTGGCTTGTCAGTCAGTGTAGAGACACCCACAGGCAGGAGGAGGAGGAAAGAATGAAGGAAGGAAAGAAAGAAGAGGGATTGTAAAATCACCCGTAGGCAGAAGGACGAGGAAAGAATGAAGGAAAGAAAGAAAAGGATGGGGGAGAGGAAAGGGCAGAACCTGAGAGCAGCACTACATCAAGTGAGTGAATGGTGAGCGCCCCCACCTACCATTATTATTATTATTATTATTATTATTATTATTATTATAAAGACATTTTGCATTTGGTACTGCCATGTAATTTAACTCTTGTTGTTCCCAGATGATATTGTTCTTGCTTCCAAGCAGATAATTTTATTAATCAAGGTTTGGAAGGAAAGAACTAGAAGTTACCTTTTTCCTACCGTACACCATCCTCCTTTTTTGGAATAGGGAGTTGAGGGAGAGGGAGGGGGAGACCAAGGATGAGATGGATGAGTGGAGAATTATATTAGAGAGGGGAGTGAGTTAGGGGGAGGGCAGGGAAATGGCAGGGAACAAGGCAACATGGAGGCAATTTGTTTGTGGCCACCTCATACAGGATTAAGGCATATGGCAATAGATAGACAGATAGATAGTGTAGGTATACTCAAACAAGGGACCAGTATCACATTTTGGTGTATATTTGATTTTTTACTGAGTAGAAAAAGATGACAAATAGATAATAGAGCTACTCTATGTCTCAGTGGCATGCCAAATGGACCACACTCCCACTCACCATTCAAGCCCCTGGAATCCTGCTGCCACAACACAGGCATATCTATCTTTGTGTAAAGCTTGTGTTAGGAGTGTAATGCTGTATGGTAGTGAGATATGGGCAGTAAAGGAAGAGGATACTCGCAGTCTCAAACATACAGAAATGACAACGATTAGGTGGATGTGCAGTGCATCCCTGAGTGCAAGGCCTGGGGAGGCTAGGTGTATGATGGAAGAGTTGAGAGGTAGGATGGGCCTGGAGTGTATTGGTGTTGTGATGAGTAGAGGTTGACTGAGGAGGTTTGGGCATGTGGAGAGGATGAGGGATGATAATTGGGTGCAGAAAGTGAAATAGTGTTAATATTAGGGGTGGGTTTGCAAGGGGTAGACCAAAACAGACCTGGGATGAGGTCAATGAGTGTGACCTCAGGGTTAAGGGACTGAACAGGGAGGCTGCCAGAGATCGAGCAACATGGACAGCTGCCATTTGGTGACCAAGGCCGACACAAGCAAGCATGTTGGAGTCTTCAAAAATGAAAACGAAAATGCACATGCACATCTTGATACCTATCCGATAATCCATCCACCACTGTCTATCTATCTATGGCCCGAAGCCCTGGTCCCGCAAAGGGTGGCCGCGCACAAAACGCCTCAAGTCGCTTTGTAACACCCTTCAGGTTAAATATGTGCTGTCAACCCTCACCATGTACTCCTCCATACAAGCATATAGTGAGTGGATGAGGAACAGGGGCGACGAAGAAGTTGAGAGACGTAGGTAGAGTGGGGGGGAGAGGTGAAAAGATCAGTAAGAAGAGAGTGGATGAGGAATTTGGAAGGAATTTGAGTGCGAAGTGGAGGGAATGTAAGAAAATGTTCTGGAAAGAGGTAAAGAGAGTTAGACGGTGCCAAAGAAGTTAGTTGGGGAGTGAAAGATGAAAATCGTACATTACTAGTAGAGAAGAAGAAAAAGTGAACAGATGGAGAGAACACTTTAATGAATTGTTGAACATAGAGAATGAAAGTAATGCAAGTATAAGAGGCTGGGGAATGGCTGGGAGGTGGAGGGATGTGGGAAGAGAGAAAGAAGTCAATAGGATGGAAGTTGTGGAAGCAATGAAGAAAATGGAGAAAGCCCCAGGAATTGATGGAGCGTATGGTGAAATGCTGAAGTATGGGTGAGAGATAGTAATAAAATGGATGTGGAAGGTGTGGAGATTGGCCTGGGAAAAAGGTAGAGTCCCGCAGGATCGGAAGTCAGGTATAATTATTCCCCTGTACAAAGGAAAAGGGGAAAAAGAAGTGTGTGGTAATTATAGGGGCATTTGTCTTCTCAGTGTAATAGGAAAAGTATATGGTAGGATACTTATTGAGAGAGTTAGGGAAATCGTTTGTTTCGTTTTTCATTTTGTTTCATTTAGTTTTTTAAGGCTCCAACATGCTTGCATGCATCGGCCTTGGTCACCTAATGGCAGCTCTCCATGCTGCTCGATCTCTGGCAGCCTCCCTGTTCAGTCCCTTAACCCTTAAGTCATACTTAATGACCTCATCCTATGTCTTTCTCGGTCTACCTCTCTCAACCCCTCCCCCAATATAAACACTTCTCACCCTCTGTTCCCAGCTATCATCCCCCATCCTCTCCACATGTCCAAACCACCTCAGCCTACCTCTCCTCATCACAACACCAATACACTCCAGTCCCATCCTACCTCTCAACTCTTCCATCGTAAACCCAGCCCCCCCAGACCTTGCACGCAGGGACGCACTTCACATCCACCTAATCATTGTCATTTCTGTACGTTTAAACCTGCGAATATCCCCTTCCTTTTCTGCCCAGGTCTCACTACCATACTGCACCATGCTTCTAACACATGCTGCATACATAGACCCCTTACCATGTAAGGAGAGTCCTCTCAATGTCAGGAGAGGCAACAGCTCCCTGAACTTCTTCCAACCACTTCTCACCCTAGCAACCGAGCTAACTCCAGCCCCACCTCCGGCACATAACATGTCACCCAAATAACAAAACTCCTCCACACACTCAAGAGACTCACCAGCAAGTTCAACCCTCTCACGCCTAACAATCTCCACCTGCTCTCCCCGACACACCACACACATGAAATCAGCATTATCTCGCACTCTACCTCTAATACCACTACATCTCTTGTGCACCCATTTATCACAAGCACTGCACAAGATGGAATTACTTCCCACACCCTTGTGGCAAACTGCACATGGCCACTCTCCCTCTCCTCTGATTGTACTGCCACCAACCCTAGATATTGTCACTTTTGTTTTATCTGCATTTACCCTTAAGCCCTTGTGCCTCATACCATCTCTCCATTTCTTAAATCTTTCCTCTGCCTCCTTTTCATTCTCTGCAATCATCAGCATACATCATCTCCCATGGGAGTCCATCTCTGAAGTCACGTGAGAGGGCTTCAAACACCATGATAAACAACAAGGGACTCAAAACTGACCCCTGATGCACACCAGCATTCACAGAAAACTCATCACTCAAAACTCCATTCACTCTTACCTGGGTGCGAGCACCCACGTACATGGCCATAACCACCCTAACCAGCCACTCTTCCAACCCTAGCTTTCTCATTGCCCACTTCACTACCCCTCTAGGGACTCTGTCAAAGGCCTTTTCCAAATCAACAAAAACAAAATACAATTCCCTTTTCTTTCCAATATATTTTTCCTGAAGCTGTCAAACAATGAATATGGCATCATTGGTCCCCCTGCCTGACATAAACTCAAACTGCATCTCATCGATATTCACTCTTTCTCTAATCATACCTTCTAGAACTCTCTCCATTATTTTCATTATCTGATCTAAGAGCTTTATACCTCTGTAATTTCCCCTTTCCAGGGCATCATCCTTCCCTTAGTACACATTTACAATTACACTCTTCAGCCAATCATCTGGGACAACACACTCATATATAATCATATTTATCAGGTCAGTGACTAACCTCACCCCAGTATCTCCTGAGGCCTTCAACATTTCGGCAGTCAACCCAGACACACCTGCCGCCTTCCCCATCCGCATCCTGCCTATTGCCTCATTCACAGTAGCAGCATCAATCAAAGGCCAAGGGCCAAACACTGGATCTTTCTGGCTCCAAACCTTCCCTATCCCAATCAAACTCCTCGTTCAACAACCGGCTATAATGCTCACTCCATGCATCTTTATTATCCTCACTGTTCACCACTACCCTTCCTTCATCATTCTTCACACACTGCTCTCCTACAATGTCCTGATTATCCCTCTTCACCTGATTTGCCACCCTAAAAATCATATTTTTCCTTTGTCCATGATTTAGATTATCAAGTAAAAGTCTCTGTGACTCAGACTTCGCCCTGTATACCTCTCTTCTAGCCCTGCGCTTGGCAGCCAAGTACTCCTCCCTGTTACCACCATTCTTCCATTCCCGGAAAAGCCTTCTTTTCTCCTTAACTGCAGCTTCTACACCCTCATCCCACCACCAAGTTACTTTATGTCTTGATGGGCCTCTTGTCCAACCGCATATTGCATCGGTAACTCTCAAGAGGTTGTTCTTAAGGGCTGTATACTGTTTATTAACGCCTCTATCTACGTCTCCCTGTTCAGCCACCACTCTCCTCATCTCACTATAAAAGGCATCCCTTACTGATTGATTTCCCAGCTTCCATATTTTCCTCCTAGGTACATATGTCCTCCTCCTCATCACTCGTTCCTTAAGCACCATGGCACAAATCAACAGTTTGTGCTGCTGCACACACTCCTCACTTCCTATAACTTTAACATCCCTCACTAACCTCCTGTCACCCCTCCTGACCAGAAAATAATCTGTCTGACTACTATTTCCCCCGAACTCGTACGTAAGGAATTAGTTGGAGAAGAACAGGGAGGTTTTTGGAAGGGAAGAGGTTGTGTAGATCAGATATTCAGTCTTAGATCTTTAGTGGAAAAGTTTCTAGAGAAAGGAAAGAAGTGGTATGCAGCCTTCATGGATTTGGAGAAAGCATATGTCAGGGTAGATAGACAAGGATTGTGGAAAGTATTAAGAATATATAGAGTAGATGGGAAGTTGCTGAAGGCCGTGAGGAGTATGTATGAGGGTGCTAAGGCTGCAGTATGTGTTGATGGTGAACTGAGTGAATTTTTCCATTTGAACAAGGTTGGATTGCAACAAGGATGTGTCATGTCTCCATGGTTGTTCATTTCTGTATATGGATGGGATTGTAAAAGAGTTACAAGGTCGGGCAGTGGATGTTGGAGTGGCCCTAGTGAGAGAGAGCAGTGTTTAGAAACTCCCTATGCTGTTGTTTGCAGATGATACTGTGTTGTTAAGTGAAGACGAAGGGGAGCTGCAAGGCTTGGTAGATGAGTTTGGGAGAGTGTGTAAGAAATGGAATCTAAAGGTAAATGTAGGGAAGAGTACAGTGATGGTCTTCGAGAGAAGTGAAGTCAGTGAATGTTCAGTGAGATTGGATGGGGAGGATATGGAGAATGTGAGTGAATTTAAGTACTTGGGTAGTGTGATGATTAAGGATGGAAGTTTAGAGGGTGAAGTGCTTGAAAGGGTGCAGCAGGGAGGAAAGGTTGCTGGTTCCTTGAAAGCATTGATAAGGAACAGGGAAGTGATCATGGAAGTGAAAAAGTTGCTACATGACAGTATTGTGATACCAGCTCTAACATATGGAAGTGAAGCTTGGACCCTGTTGGAGGGACAGAAGTCAAGAGTGAGAGCAGTGGAAGTGAGTTATTTGAGAGGAGCATGTGGAGTCACAAGGAGCGACAGACTGACAAATAAGGAAGTGAAGGAGTGCTATTGTGTGGATGTGGATGTGATAGGAAGCGTTAGGAAGAACACATTAAGGTGGTTTGGCCATGTGGAGAGGATGGAGAGTGAGAGACTGATGAGGAGAGTGTATGTGAGTGAGGTGGAAGGGGGGGAGACCAAGGATGAGATGGAGGGATGGAGTGGAGAGGTATATGAGAGAGTGGGGTGTGAGCTGAGAGTAGGGCAGTGAAATGGCGGGGAACAGAGTAATATGGAGGCGATTTGTTTGTGGCCACCCCTTACGGGATTAAGGCGTCTGGCAGTAGATAGATAGATAATTATAACTATTATTATTATTATTTTAACTAATTGTAGTTTACCTCATCCTGCATGGGTAGGGAAAAGGTGCAGGATTTTTTCTTCTGGCTATGATGTCTTTTATTTTGCCCAAGAGACCTGTAGTATGGGATCTTCTGCTGATATCATATAGTTTGTACTTGTTACCACCAAACTGCTTTATACATATTAGGAGACAGCCATCATTGTGATGGAATTAAATCTGTCTACAACCTTGTTTTCCACTGTCTAAATTGCCATCTCTCCGTATTCATTGCTGAGTTGTAACAAAAGATTAACACAGGAATAATGATAGTCATGAAGTTACTTAACCCGCCCAGTCCCGACCGCTTTTTTACCCAACCCACCCTCAGAACCTGACCGATTTTCAACTTGTCTTTTTTTGGCTCAAACCTCCGCTTTTGGTGAGAAACATCGAAAATTCCTAGAGAAATCGCCCTCCTGAGCTTATAAATTTGCTACAGGTGACAGTCAGCCTTACCTTTCCGTTCTCTCTCAGGGTACCTGGCTTCAAAGAAAATGAACTATGGGAGGGTTAAGGAATTCAAGCCACTTTAAATTATTTATTTATTTATTTATTTATTTGGTATGACTTTATGTGTCGTACAAGACTATATTGGTTTTCACACAATAATATTGGCGATATAAGCATTGTTTACTCACCAAAAACTCCAACATAAGGCACCTTCCTTTACGACATTACCACCTCATCACTTCTGTTTGTTTCTTCCTCTGATTTCTTTATTTCTTTGTCCTCCACCTCAGGAATCACTTTCACCATGAATTTTGTCATTGGAGAGACCGTGGAGCAACATGTCTTTACTGGCCAGATTACTTCTAACAGGTGACTTGCCAAGTGAGGGGGGAGGGGGGGTCAGGTGGGGCCAGGCAGTATCCTCCCTTAACAGCAGGTAGAGGAAGGTCTCCGACATATGCTTACCAAAAATCACCCATGAATCTTGAAAACTGTGCAGTTGACGGGCCTTGCAATTGACTGATGTTCGATGCACGTCGGTGGGTCTGAACGTGAAAAAAAGTGGTGACATGCATCGTATGTCAGGGGAACTGGGCGGGTTAAGTAATCCAGAGCTGTAGTATTATCTTGTTCTGCTTAAGTCCACCATCTGCCTTTCTTGGAATAAGGAAGTACGTGAGGGACTACAGTGAGGGAATTGAGTCAGACAAATGATGTAAACTGGACCAGGTCATCTTAGGTCATGTGTACCTGCAATGTCCATCTCAGCAGTTACTTCAGCAAACAGGGGATAAGGCTGTGGCACACCTAATTTCTGACTTGGCTTGTATCTCTGACTGGGGTCAAAATAATCTTGTTTTTAATGCATCAAAGACTCAGTTCTTACACCTATCAACCTGACAGAATTTTCCACAGGAGTACCTACTAATATTTAATAATGTCCAGCTCATTATCTGATCTAAGAGCTTTATCTGATCACAGAGGTATAAAGCTCTTAGATCAGATAATGAAAGTAATGGAGAGAGTTCTAGAAGATATGATTAGAGAAAGAGTGAATATCAATGAGATGCAGTTTGGGTTTATGCCAGGCAGGAGGACCAATGATGCCATATTCATTGTTCGACAGCTTCAGGAAAAATATATTGGCAAGAAAAGGGAATTGTATTTTGTTTTTGTTGATTTGGAAAAGGCCTTTGACAGAGTCCCTAGAGAGGTGGTGAAGTGGGCAATGAGAAAGCTAGGGTTGGAAGAGTGGCTGGTTAGGGTGGTTATGGCCATGTACATGGGTGCTCACACTCAGGTAAGGGTGAATGGAGCTTTGAGTGATGAGTTTCCCGTGAATGTTGGTGTGCATCAGGGGTCAGTTTTGAGTCCCTTGTTGTTTATCATGGTGCTTGAAGCCCTCTCACGTGACTTTAGAGATGGACTCCCATGGGAGATGTTGTATGCTGATGATTTGGTGTTGATTACTGAGAATGAAGGGGAGGCTGAGGAAAGATTTAAGAAGTGGTGAGATGGTATGGGGCACAAGGGCTTAAGGGTAAATGCAGATAAAACAAAAGTGATGATATCTATGGTTGGTGGTGGTGCAATCAGAGGAGAGGGAGAGTGGCCATATGCAGTTTGCCACAAGGGTGTGGGAAGTAATTCCATCTTGTGCAGTGTTTGTGATAAGTGGGTGCACAAGAGATGTAGTGGTATTAGAGGTAGACTGCGAGATAATGCTGATTTCATGTGTGTGGTGTGTCGGGGAGAGCAGGTGGAGATTGTTAGGCGTGAGAGGGTTGAACTTGCAGGTGAGTCTCTTGAGTGTGTGGAGGAGTTTTGTTATTTGGGAGACATGTTATGTGCTGGAGGTGGGGCTGGAGTTAGCTCGGTTGCTAGAGTGAGATGTGGTTGGAAGAAGTTCAGGGAGCTGTTGCCTCTCCTGACATTGAGAGGACTCTCCTTACGTGCTAAGAGGTCTTTGTATGCAGCATGTGTTAGGAGTGTGATGCTGTATGGTAGTGAGACCTGGGCAGTAAAGGAAGAAGATATCCGCAGGTTTAAACGTACAGAAATGACAGTGATTAGGTGGATGTGCAGTGTGTCCCTGCGTGCAAGGCCTGGGGGGGCTGGGCTTACCCTGGGGGGGCTGGGCTTACGATAGAAGAGTTGAGAGGTAGGATGGGACTGGAGTGTATTGGTGTTGTGATGAGGTTAGGCTGAGGTGGTTTGGACATGTGGAGAGCATGGGGGAGGATAACTGGGTACAGAGGGTGAGAAGTGTTAATATTGGGGGAGGGGTTGGGAGGGGTAGACCGAGAAAGACATAGGATGAGGTCATTAAATGTGACTTAAGGGTTAAGGGACTGAATAGGGAGGCTGCCAGAGATCGAGCAGCGTGGAGAGCCGCCATTAGGTGACCAAGGCCGACACATGCAAGCATGTTGGAACCTTCAAAAACGAAAACGAAAAACTCATTCCTGCATCATCCTTGGACATGCTTGGGGTTTCATTCACTCGGGATTTATCTTGGAAAGAACATATTACATCTCTTGTGAAATCTGCTTCCAAGAGATTAGGTGTGCTAAGCCGACTCCGAACCTTCTTTACCCCTGCACAGTTGTTGACTTTATACACGGGTTTTACTAGCCCCTGTCTAGAGTACAACTCTCATGTGTGAGGAGGCTCCCCACATACAGTTCTTCTCAATTGGGTGGAGTCAAAGGATTTTTGTCTCATTAACTTTCCTCCTCTTATTGGCTCCCTTCAACCTCTGTCTCTTTGCCGCACTTTATCACTTTTCTATCGCTACTTCAGTGGCCACTGTTCCTCTGAACTGTCTGCTTGCATCCCTCCAGCTCTATGACGGGCATGTAGCACCTGTCTAGCAACAACCTCTTATCCTGTTTCATCCAACTCTCTAATGCAAGAGTTAACAGTTACTCCCAGTCCTTCAGTTATGCAACTGGTCAACTCTGGAACTGTCTTCCTCTGTCTGTATTTCCTACTTCCTATGATCTCCAGTCTTTCCAACGCAGTGTGTCCAGGCATCTCGAAATGATTGGATCTTGAATTTGGCTCTCTTTTGTATTGATTTTGTTTTTTCTTGGAAGGAACAGTTTACTGGCCCATGGCCTTTGGTTCCTTCTTCCTTGCATTAAAAGAAAAAAAAATGTAGTAGTTGCAACCCCAGGCACATCAGAACATGAACTCAGTAGACCGCAGGCTGAGTTATCCTTCTGTAGTCCACCATTTTCCTGTTGAGAGATTGGGATGGGATTGAGAACTGCAAATGTAATCAGGCAGCCCACCCCCATCCTATTAGTGCCCCTGCAGCGCCAATACAATAAGGGTTAATTAAGATCTGTCTTGAATTCCTCCACAGACAGTGGGTTAAATTATCAACAGGTCTACGATTATCTCCTAAAAACTTTCCATGTTTTCAGGGTTTGCTGGTGCTACTCATGCTGCTGTTCCTGCTACTGCTGTGTTGGTGGTGGGTCTGCTATGCTGGAGGTGAGGCTGCCATGCTGGAGGTGGTGCTGGTGGGGCTGCCGTGCTGGAGGTGGGGCTGCCATGCTGGAGGTGGTGCTGCTGGGACTGGCTCATTGATTTATTACACAGTGGCCTCTAACTCTGGGGAAATACCTGTGACAGCCCTGAAGAGGTTCTCTTAGGCTGTCTTCAGCTGCACCTTTACTACTACTAACTACAGCTACTACCACCCTTCTGAAATGTGAGTTAGAAATTTTTTGGTTCGTCCACCTTGACTTGACAGAGAGTTTTGTCCTTTGGCAGCCAAGTTGAGATGGACTGAGTATAGCAGTTGCTTCCCTACTTATGAAATTTTAATAGAGAATTCCTCACCCCATCCTTGGGTGGGAATAGGAGTTAGGGTTGATGATGATAATGCCTAATGATGATGATAATTATGATCAATGGCAGTGCTAGGCTTCATAACTAGATCATTCCACCACTAGGATATACAAGGCCAGTTAATCTAGATACTGATTTTACTTGCCAATCAACAGTGATGACGATGACAACGATGATTGAGGATAGGATAGGATGATGCAGTGCCAGGAGTCAGTCCCTAGCACTGTCACACTGGCCACCACAAAGCCTAATGAAATCTCAAGCTGGTAAGTTTTTAATCTCGACAACAATAGTTCATAGCCCAGATGTTCATAAGTGGGATAGCGACTGTCTATTCCAGCTAATGCCAGATGGTTTTATTCAACTGAGAGTGATGCATTGGGGTCTAAGGATTATAATGAACTTTATTTTTAACTTATCTAAATATTTATATTAGTTTGTGCTCAATTATCATAGTTCTTTGCATCTTAACTTGTCCATTCACCAGCTTTTTGCATATATCTCAGTGGCAGAATAACACAGTACTACAGGTGTATATTCATCCCATTGCACTTCTTCATGACTAGCATTCTGCTTGATAAGCTGAGATGCTTATTTTATGCCAGGGTAGAGTAACAGGAGTACAGTAAGTAAATTCCCCAGGTATACCGATAGCAGATAGTTTTGAAACCTTGCACTCTTTCATGATTAGCATGTCTCCTTGCTAAGGTATTGCCTCAGCTTCGCGTTATTTCAAGTCGATAGATAGATAGACAAGTACACAGATAGATAAACATTACACATACACATAGATAGTAGATAGATATACTGCAAGAATTTTGTGATAGGTTCCCCATGTTATTTTTGATGCCTTTGACTGCTAGTACAGTATTTCTCTCAGTTGAACAATGTCTGGTGTTAGTTCAGTCAAGGTGGCTTGTCTTCTTTGTGGCTGTGGTGATTTCCTAACATGATTTCTTACCAAGCCTCCTGAGCCACCTAAAAGACACCCCAGTGAATTATGCTTAAGATTATTGACTAATTATTATTGTTATGTTTGTACAATATTGTAATTGATGCTCAATGGGCAGAGTTTAGCCTGTGGCTTGGCCAGTTGTTTCAGGTACTCATGTATATTGTTGCTATGGTTTCTGTTTCAATCACACTCACCGGTGGACCCTGCAATGTCGGCATTACTCATTGTTTACGAACCTCGGTCCTATCGATTCTCCTTTGTGGAAGTTAGAACGCTAAATACCGGTATGCTTGTAAAAAAAAATAAGCACCAAATCAGTCTGGGAAGATTAAAAGTTTTGCGCCGGCAGTAAATGAACGAAAAGTTGGCATCGTAAAAATAAACTATAAAAATTTCTTGCCGAATTAGTTGCTATTTTATTGTTCTGTGGCATGGCCCCAAGTCCCCTTGCTACTGGTGGGGTTTGCGGGGATTGGGGAATGGGTGGGTGGTTGGGTATGCTCTTTTACGAAACACACAACCCACCATTGTGTGCCATGATATACCGTATATCCAACGTGAGTAATGGGAGCTTCCGGAGTTCAAAGAGAAGGGGTCCTTATTGCATTATTGCAAATGTTGCGAGGATAAGTGGCACACAGGTGGATGATTATATAAGTAAAAATGCACACAGCCCTTGCTTGCAATAACCACGCTCTGGCCGTACAGTAAGGGGGCGGAATGCTCTATGAGGGGGTTGTGTTGATTTTTTTTTTTTTTTTTTTAATGGCCCAGGCAGTACTTCAAGGATTGGGCATACGCTCTTAAGTGGATATTGCAAGCCAGATGTTGCACACTTTGTTCACATCTATGAGATCCTGGACCACACATTCACAGCCACCCATTCATTCACCAATTTTTTGTTTCCCCTTTTTGCAAGAGACATGGGACTAGCTACTGACTGATGTAATTCTTTATGGGGCCACATCAGGACTAGCCACTGACTTAAATCAGACTTGCTGTCAATTGAACTTAAAGAAGTTTGTTTGCGGCAGACTGGAGTAAAGCGAGTAAGGTTATAGACAACTGGCCGGCCATACGCTAGCACAGGCTATAAAATGTACAGAAAGACTCCTGTCCTGGGCATGAGCAAAGGTGTGTTGGCACTTCTCTGCCAGCTGTAGCAATGGAAGGTGTTGTGTGAAATATTTTATGTGGTAACTACTTCACACCAAAGTTACCATTCCTTTATAGTCCACCACTCACCTTTAGGAGCATTGTAAAGGAACTGAAGGCTGTTTGTATAACCCGACAGCAGCAATATCTGTTTATTACCATAGGAAGGTGTCTGTTCCAAGCATCAGTAGAATGAGCAAGAAAATGAATGTTACTCTCTAGTCATTTGAGGAAGAGTAATAAATATACACGTTAGTGCTGGCAGAGTATTGTGTGCATACTTTTGCACATGCCTGTACATCACCAACGATGCAGCAAGTCCTGGTTGTATGCCACAAATGCCAAAAAATACAGGGCGGTTCATATATAACATGTCTGATCCCATGGGTTTTGTACTGGCTTTTTGCACCTTACCTCACCCCAGCCTATGTGGAAAGAAGAGGTTACAGTGATGGTGATGATTTCAATGATGAATATAATGGCTGATGTTGAATATGATATTGATTTTGATGATTGTAATGATGATGATTGATGTGGTGAAGGCTCAGTCACCATTACCATCTCTACCCTGCATCATTCTCTGTTTCCCATAACTCTTGCTTACCTTATACTGATCATTTGTTTACATCCATTGTTTGCTTTGTTTTTCAAGTAACTTAGTATCTCCTCTTGCATTTGCTTCAGTAATTGCGTAAAGTTCACTCATTTTAAGTAAGCAGAAATTTTAACCCTCGTCTGACTTTTATCATTCTATTGCCAGACATCTCAGTCCCATAAGGGGGACCAAAAACAAAACTCCAATTTGCTCTGCCGTCTGACTGCCCTCTCTCCAACTCACACCCCCCTCACTCGTATCTTTCCACTCCATTCTTCCATCTCAGCCATGGTCTCTCCTCCTCCTCCATATCATACACATACCTTCTAGTCAGTCTCTCATTCTCCATCCTCTACATGGCCAAACTATCTCAGTGTTTCTCCTAATAGCACCACAGTGCATCTTTACTTCCTCGTTTGTATATCTGTCTGGCCATAAAACTCCACATACTCCTCACTTCATTTCCACTTCTCTCACTCTTGACTTGTGTCCTTCCAACAGGATCCAAGCCTCACTTCCATGCTCACTTCCCTACCCTTCATCACAGCTTTCAATGATCCAGCAACCTTTCTACCCTGCTGTACCCATTCAGGCACTTCCATCCTTACTCATCACACTGCTTGAAATAATTGAATGCACTCTCATTCTCTATTTCCTCTCCATCCTGTCTCACTGTGTATGCTTGACTTCTTTTTCCTGTAAGATCATAACTTTGCTTATATATACTTTACATTCTCTTTTGGATTCCATTTCCTACTTACAACCCCAGACTCATTCACCAAGCCTTCCAGTTCACATTCCTCACAATACAGTATCATCAGCAAGCAACAGTTCAGGAAGTTTCCACACCTTATCCTCTCTCATTAGACACTCCAGTATATTCACATCCCTGCCCATTATCTCTTACAGCTCCATCCATATACAAATTGAACTACCACAGAGACATGACACGCAGAAACATGACACAAGGAGACATGACATGCACAGACATGACAGACAGAGGCATGACACAAAAAAGCATGATACATTATAATATGACACAGAGGCATGACACAAGAAGACATGAGGTTTTTGTCCTAATACAGATTAATTTCCCATACCTCACTGGCAGAATAAGCTAGCATTGTAGCCCAACATCCTTTCCATAGCACTTCTTCGTGACTAGCACCATACTAGTCTTGTTTCAACTAGCATTTACAAAGGAAAGATGGTAATTTAATCCCCAATTAAACAGAGCATAATTGAATAAAGTCATCAAAATACGTGCATCCCCCATACCTGCAGACTGAGCCAACAGCATCAGATGTATATGGGCAGCCCTGTATCATGGTTTAGTAAATTGTGGGCTGCTGTTGCTGTGGTCCTGTATTCCTCTGTAGTAGTGCTGTAACCAAACCACTTCTCTGAACCAGTATAGCATCAGCATTTTTGCCTTTACATTATTTCCTCACTGACTAAATAAAACAGTGTCAGTTGTTTGTAGCTTATTTGTGTGTGCTGATCATCAACCTTCTTGAATGAGATGTGGCAAAATGAGCTGAGAAATTTTGCTGAGGATATATGCGTGTCATTTTCCAAAGTAGACTGCTGAAATATGCACACACATGTTTGGAAAAGATTATTAGAGGATAATTTTTGTTGTAAGGATAAGTTTGGAGCTTAACTATCATTGAAAAAGCTTATATTGCCTCCTATCTTTCATTAAATTCCAGTATTTAGTTTCTCCAGCATTGACTTTGTTTGTAGTTAAAATGAACCTAGGACCACCACAACAGCAGGCATTATCAGCCCAAAAGATCATAAATAAATGTGGCAAACAAAAAAGGATTTACGTAAAAAGCCATAGTGCTTTTTTACCAAACAATAAAAATAGGTATTTTGCATATATTATCCTTCCTGAAGTATTGATGTTGGTTGTTATATTTGTATGCCTATTTTTATGCCAGTATTGTTATTTTTGCATTATTATTTTTGCCATGCCATTGTGATGTACTGCACAGTCAACCACAGGAAAAAATATGCTGAAAAAAATATGTACTCTTGTCCTTGTTTGGTTAATTATAATTGGCAACAGGTCAGCTATGAAATTGTCATCCTCAGTCTGTATTTCCCCTTGCCTGTGACCTCCAGTCTTTTAAACACAGTGTGTGCAGGAATTTTAGAGTTAGTGGATCTTGAATTTGGCTCTCCTTTGTGTATTATTTTTTGCAGCCTTCATTTTTTTCATCTCTGCATTAAAAAGAAAATTGTATTTCCCTAAATAGCACTGAGAATTTAAAACTAACAGGCATCCCTAATTAACGTTCATTTATGGCAAAGATTAATGAGCATCTTGATTCCCTACATTTAGGTCAGAGATTAATGAGTTGAGATTTTTCTCTGCATATATATATCAACATTTGTCGTTGTATTAATACGCTTTATGTTTTTTGTTAATATTTTTTTTCCCTGTGGCTGACTGTATGTTTATATATTGATATGGGTGTGTTTTTTTTGGTGCCTGTTTATTTCTGTTTATTTATTCTAGTCAGTTTGCTTTCGCCTGACAGAGACTCATAGCCTCTAGCTTGGATTTTGGCCATGTGTAGTCAGACTTGAGAGTTAATTTGAATAGTAACCAAGGAGACTCATCCCTACCTCATCACTGAAGCCTATTGAATTTTATTCACCAATGATTTAGTACTGAAGTTATAAAAGTTGCCTTGTTTTGTCAGATGGACATAAACTGACTATAGGTATGTGTTGAATTGTAATATGTTATCTTTAAATCTCTATTCTTATTTGTAATTGAGCCAGAAAATGTGCCTATGTAATGTCATCTTCAGGTGTTTAAAATTTTATAACTACAGTATATGGATTAGATTGTCGGGCTATAGATAGATAGATATGGAAAGATCCTAAGGTGCCCATGGACTGAACTCTTTTGATATTCCGCTTCGTATCATAGTCATTTGCCATATTTTCCTAAGCATGTGCAAGAACTAATTTGCCTTCAAGGCTGTTCGGCGAGACTTCTTAGGGAATAACTACTACTAATTTGCCTGTCAGGTCCCTATCATCTATTAACCCATGACACCTCAAATTCACCAATATTATGTGATGAGCAGATTATTTTGTGCAGTATGCAATATTAAGTTAGGCAGACTGTGTTGTATAAAGTCGTAAGCCGTCCTCCATTACAGCCAATTGTTTATTCATTTTAGAACCATCATTATTATTATTCTAAGGCTATGCTGTGGATATTTGTCTTATTTTGTTGCCTTTTCTTTGTTTGTGTATCGTTTGGGTGTTTGTGATGGTGTTGGTGTTTTGGATTAGGTTGTGGTGGTTTATGAATCTGGAGGGAGAACGTTTGTAAATGATGGTGGTTAAATATCAGTGTTGGAGTGACCAAGGATGTGTGATGTGCCCATGGATGTGTGTGTGTGTGTGTGTGTGTGTGTGTGTGTGTGTGCACTAAAGATTCTGAAATTTGAATGATGAGTGAATGAGTGTATGAATCATTTCAGGAGGCTTGCAGTTGACTATTCTCTCTCTCTCTTTTTCTTTTGGGTTTCTCATTTACTTTATGGGCCCAATACATTTCATCCATTTGTTAAAAAAGAAATGAATAGCATGGTACTGACTGCTTGAAAAACAAGAAAAAAAAGGTTATGATAATTGAGAAATAATTGATTACGAGAGAGAGAGAGAGAGAGAGAGACTGTTCTTGTAGTGCTAATAATCACTACAGGCCTCTGACCCTCCCATTACCTGTATTGACAGTTTCCCCCACCTTCCCTTCAAGCAGACAAATTAATTCTCATGATAAATTTAATTCCTTTGTCAATAGATGATAAACCTATTAGATCAAGATTATGCTGTTTTGAAGAATATTTGCTGTGTATTAGTAAATCTTGGCTTGTAATCCCACTTGACTGACTACAGAAATCCTGGCATTCCCAAAGATATATGTTGAAGGTTTCTCTGTTGTGGTAGTGTGGTGTGGTGTGTGGGAGGAGACCTTACAATGGGGTGTGTGTGTGGTGAGTGTTTTGTGGTAGTGTGGTGTGATAGTGTGTGTGGTGAGTGTTGTGGTGTGGGAGGAGGCATTACACTTTGGGCACAGTGAATTGTGTGTGAGTTGTATATTGTGTTGGCACTGAAGGAAAGATGATTGTGTTGAAGTCTGGTTATACTCATTTCACTCAAACTTGGCACAAATTTTTGTGTTTATGCAGCTTTTTTTTAACATTTCCCACTGGTACAAACAGATTATTACAGACATATATTCTTTTCTTAGATTTTCATCATGATAGGCATCATATTTTAATGCTAGTTTACTGTATTCTTATTACTCAGCATTCATGTGAGAGCATAAGCCATTTTAAAACCAAGTTAGAGAGTATAGGTGTAATTGTGTTTGTCTGGGTTTGGTTGTGTCTGAAGGGTGTCTTGTGATGGTTTTTGAAGGCTCCTGTTGTATATCTAGGTAGTAGCTATGTACCATCTGGGGGGGGTAGGGGAAGGTGGATGACGGCCACAGCCACAGCCACTGGGCAGACTGCACTTAATCTACCAGTATTGCATATGGTCAGAGTTGCAGGTGGTCGGAGCCGGTGACCTGTACTGTGAAATTCCATATGCTTTTCACAGCACAGTTCCTTTGTAATGGTGGACATTTTAAGGGGGTAGGGAAAAATATGTATCCTTGGAAATTTAGTGATGGGTATAGGATGAGAACAGGTGTTTTTGAAGCACTCTGTATAGTGTAGGTTTTGAATACATTCTATAGGTTTTCTTCCTAACCAGTAGCACATATTAGTGCTTATATACTGTATTCTTACATCTCAGCTTCCATGAGAGAGCACAAGGCATTTTTAGACCAAGTTAAAGAGAGGGAGAGAGAGAGAATAGGTGTATTCATGTTTCTCTGGGTAGGGTTGTTTCTGAAGGGTGGGTGTTTGGTGATGGTTTTTGAAGGTTCCTGTTTGGCTGGAGATTTTTAGATGGCTGTAGTGGCCTTGTGTGTATAGGTAGTAGCTATGTGCAGTCTGAAATAATAAAAATAAAGTACTGTATCTTAAAAAAAAAAAAAGTTGAAGGCCACAGCCATCGGCAGACTGCAAATAGTGCAGGTGGTCGGAGCCGATGACCTGTGCTGTGAAATTCCATATACAGTAAGACCTCACTATAACTGACTAATTGGGGCCCAAGCCATTTCGAGAAATGCGAAATTCGGATAAAAGCAACATCTGGACTTCTTCTGATATATCAGACATTAGTCCGGATCGCACGAACGGTTTTTAAACTGTTTTGACTGCCATTGCTGTACTGTACTGTGTTATAAATTCACTACATTAATCAAATGATATACAGTAAAAGTCCTTTAATCTGGCCTCCAGTAACCCGAAAATCCCAATACTGTATTCTGATTTTGTCAGAGTGAAAT
>JAGKTI010000689.1:0-26974 GCA_018397915.1 Birgus latro | reverse complement strand
TTTTTTCAAAATTTTCTCGGCTTTGTTTAAGGATTTATCTGGTTTGGACTTACCCTTGGACTCGGATGTACCTGCCTGCGTCTTTTCATTTACACTTATGTGCATTTCTGATAGGTAAAGCAATAATCCATATCAGTTCAAGTGTTTATTTAATAACCATTTATATATCTAATGTTTTCAATAGGCCCTCCCAATAGTCCAAAAAACCCTCGGTTCCTTGTGTTTCGGATTACAGGACTTTTACTGTAATATAATAATACTGCTGTATACCGATAAATGTCTTTTATTTACCTAATTGTTGTGAACATAGCTGGAGTGGTCAGGCAGTCCGGACTGCTTCTGGCTTTATCAGACTTTTTCTGATATATAGGAAGGTAGTCTGGTAGCTCCTTGATTTCGATAAAAGCTAATTCCAGATTATTAAAGCCCATTATACCGAGGTTTTACTGTATTTTCACAGCGCAGTTCCTTCTGAATAGGGGCTGTTTTAGGAGGGAGAAAAAAAAATGTATCAAATATATCTTTGTGAAATTTAGTGCTGGGTGTAGGATGAGAACAGAAGTTTTTGAAGCACTAGTGTAGGTTTTGAGTGGGTGTAGTTGCTGGATAGTGACTAGACACAGTAGCTAAAACAAGTATCGGTGCAGGAGGGGATCAGTGTTCCCAGAAGTTAAAATGTAATGAGTGATATCTCAGGAGGGTTGATATACATACCATCCACCTCTCTAGTGTTACCATACGAGAACAGTATTACATTTGTTTACCATCTCTTAGTATAGGGAGACAGTTCTTACCACAGCTATTATTTGGTGTACATAGTCCATCTGTCAAACACCATGATCCCATAAGGGGTGGTCATTTGTCTTTGAGTTGGTTATTTAACAGGGAGGGGCACTAACCCCTCTCCAAGAACTTGTTCATCTGCAGGGAACATGTATGGTTGGGTTATTTGGTTACCACCCTGCGTTGTAAATGGTTTCCCGGCTTACGAGAAACCTTTAGACTTGTCATTATGGTAAAGCCACCTGAAAAGGAAAGAATAATAATATGGATTTATATAGTCCTGGAGTTAGTGTATACAAATTGCCTTGACACTGAATGCCACTTAATAATTGAATCATAAGACCAAGTTTGTTAATCAGGAACCTGATTTACAAAACATGCCACTGCCAGAATTCTGCCAGGACCAGCTTGTGGCAGTATCACATTTCACAGCATTAACACTTATTTAGGATGCCATATCAGATGCTCATCAATACAGAGAGAAATTATATACTGTAGAAAGAGTGGTTACCATTTACTGGAAGATATATGCCACTACAAAAATGGAAGGTCAGGCATTTACAAGATTATTGCATTGTAAAATGTGTTAGTATGAATAATAATATAAATGCTGTTTACAATATTACAAGCTTGATGCCCCAGAAATTATCACCCTAAATCTACAGTTTTGAGGCAGTTTCTCAAGGCATCTCAAAAGGAATGGATCTTGAATTTGGCTTATTTTTTTCTTACAGGGAACAGTAATGCAGGCTTCTGGCCTTCGGTTAGTTCTTTGCATATATATTAAAAAAAAAAAAAAAAACGTAGTATGCACAGATACTTGTTTTTGCCACTCAACAGTTTGAACAAAATAATACGGTTTTCAGAATACAGTCCCTTTAGGATGGACGTCGTTAAGGTAGGGTAAGGTAGGGGACAAAAATTGTGTGAGGTGTTAAGTAGAAGAAGAAGAGGGAAGTGTAGTGCTGGATATAGGAAGAAGAGGGAAGTGTAGTGTTGGGTAGAGGAGGAAGAGGGAAGTGTAGTGTTGGGTATAGGAAAGTGTAGTGCTGGGTATAGGAAGAAGAGGGAAGTGTAGTGTTGGGTAGAGGAGGAAGAGGGAAGTGTAGTACTGAGTATAGGGAAGTGTAGTGCTGGGTATAGGAAGAAGAGGGAAGTGTAGTGCTGGGTATAGGAAGAAGAGGGAAGTGTAGTGCTCGGTATAGGAAGAAGAGGGAAGTGTAGTGTTGGGTAAAGGAGGAAGAGGGAAGTGTAGTGTTGAGTAGAGGAGGAAGAGGGAAGTGTAGTGTTGGGTAGAGGAGGAAGAGGGAAGTGTAGTGTTGGTATAGGGAAGTGTAGTGCTGAGTATAGGAAGAAGAGGGAAGTGTAGTGTTGGGTAGAGGAGGAAGAGGGAAGTGTATTTTGAGTATAGGAAGAAGAGGGAAGTGTAGTGCTGAGTATAGGAAGAAGAGGGAAGTGTAGTGTGGGGTAGAGGAGGAAGAGGGAAGTGTGCTGGGTAGAAGAGGAAGAGGGAAGTGTAGTATTGGGTAGAGGAGGAAGAGGGAAATGTAGTGTTGGGTACAGGGGGAAGAGGGAGGTGTGTTGAGGAAGAAGAGGAAAATATAGTGTTAGTGGAGGAAGAGGGATTTTGCTGAGACAGTGCATGTAGTGTTGAAGGTTTTGAATAGCTCTAGTGGCTAGGTAGTATGTACAGGGAAAAATTATTAACAGAAGAAAAGAAAAAAAAGAGGAGGAAAAAAAAAAAAATGGTTGCATGTTATATTTGGATGGAGGTCACTTTTTAGTACTTTTGGGGCAGTGGTCAAGTGATAGGTCTAGTACAACTTCCTTGGTGGTTTGAATGACCGTAATGCTTTCTTTTATTTTCCTCTGACAAAGTGGGGCTAGACTGGAGGGTCAGTTTAACTAGTAACTCAGGAGACTCCTTCCTGTCTCATTACTAAATTTCACTGTTTCGTGGGATTGGTCCAGTTCTGTCACATATAAACTAACATATATGAAGAGGTACATAGTGAGGCTGGGGGGGCGGGGGAGGCAGCCTCATAAGTTTGTGTGGAGGTCTTGGGGTGTGGTGGTGGTTTATTTTTTTGTGTTTTTCTGGATTGAGTGTCCCTTGGTTGTCCTGTGTCTGTGTTTAGTTACGAGGGATCTTTGGCATTGAGAACACCAGCTGGTATTGTATTGGTGTTGATCTGCAATAGGAAAGTCATGGAGTTGATAATTTTGAAGCACTTATGTAGAGAGAAATGTGTGAGGTAGTCAGGATTCCAGGGGCTTAAATGGTCAGTGAGTGAGCATCTGGCCCGTTTTACTGGACATGGCCTGGTTATATCAGTGCCACCACATGAAGGTGTCTGCCCAGCACCACATTTTTATAAAAGTTGGGTGCCGAAGGTGAGAATTGGGGGTTGGGTTGCGAGAGGCATAATTAAAAGACTTGGAATGAGGTCATAGTTTGTCAACTCAGGGATAAGGAACCGAATAGGGATGCTGCCAGAGATCAAGCAGCCATTAGGTGACCAAGGCCATTGCAAGCATGTTGGAGCTTTTACAAATGATACTTGAACAACATGAAAATACTGAATCACTTCTACAGGGCCACCATGTACTTTTAATTTCAAGTTTGTGAATAGCTCATTTTATATAAGCGTAGGATTGAATTACTGTATATTAAAACACATTATATGAGATATAAAGGCACATTTTCCACACAATTACAAACTGAATATGTGTAAATTGTGAGTTTTGTTTGTGTATAATGCCAGCCAAAAGTAATTCCTCATTTAATAATTGAAATATATTCTCGTAAATTGCTGATAGGTGAATATTTAGGGTTAGGTCCCAGCAAGAGGGACTTTTTCTCAAACATTTAAGGATCATATGCAAGAGAGCAACTAAATGTGAAGATATTTATTTTTATTTAAATTAATATTTTTAGATTAATTAATGTTGATCTTTGACAGCATACCTTTGAGGTTAATTAAGAAGCATATTATGTGAAAAGTGTTTGGATATTTGACTGACAGATTAAGAGAAAAACTGTGCTTAGTGAAAGTATCTTAAATGGGGAATTACTGATATGGGTTTGCCAGTAAGTTATAATTGTTATTATTTGACTAACAAGCAGTTTCTGAAGCTTAAACTAATGATACCCCTTGTTGGCATTATAGTACAGTACAAATGAAAACAGACTAGAGTGTTTATTCTCTTGTGTGTTTTAGTATTTCATATAGTTAAGTATTGTATTAGGCTTCCTCTTCTCCTCCTCCTTGTTCTTCTCTTCCTTCCTTTTCCTTTCCTCTTCCTTCCTCCTCCTCCTCACCGTACCATCCAACCTCTTAACCACCACTACCCTGCAACCCACCCTACCACCACCACCACCACCACACTGCAACCCATCCTACCACCCTGCAATGCACCCTACAACCCCCACCACCCTGCAACCCACCCTTGCTATGCCCTGTCAGGTGTCCCTTGCTGTTGCTGCCATCCATGTCCTGCAATCACTTTCCTGCCCTGCACCCTTGCAATACAGACATGCCCTCCCCTGCACTCTTGCAATACACAGCCATGCCCTCTTCTGCATCCCTGCAATACACAGCCATGCCCTCCCCTGCACCCTTGCTATTCCCTTCCACATCCCCCCTGCCCAGCTATTCTTGCCATCCCTGTCCTGTCCTCCCTTACCTGTCCTGCCACCCCCTGCCTTGTCCTGCCATCCTTACCCTGTCTTGCCATCCCTGCCCTGCCACCCCTGCCCTGTCCTGTCCTGCCACCCCTACCCTGTCCTGTCCTGCCACCCCTGCCCTGTCCTGCCACCCCTGCCCTGTCCTGCCCCCCCTACCCTTTTCTGCCAACCCTGTCCTGTCATGTCATGTCATGTCATGTCATGTCATCCCATCCCATCCCATCCCTGCCCTATCCTGCCACCCCTGCCCTGCCTTTCCTGCCACCCCTGCCCTGCCTTTCCTGCCACCCCTGCCCTGCCTTTCCTGCCACCCCTGCCCTGCCTGTCCTGCCACCCCTGCCCTGCCTGTCCTGCCACCCCTGCCCTGCCTGTCTTGCCACCCCTGCCCTGCCACCCCTGGCCTGTCCTGCCACCCCTGGCCTGTCCTGCTCCCCTGCCCTGCCCTGTCTTGCCCTTCTTGTCATACACACCTTTCTCTGTCGTGGAACTTGCCCTGCTCTCATCTGCTGTTTTCTTCCCTCCATGTCCTGTCCTCTTATTGCTGCCCTACACCTTTGCTGTGTCCTAATTTGCACTCTTGCCAAGTCCTGTCCTCCTCTGCACCCATGCTGTCTTGCTATTCTTGCCCTGCTATGTCATGCCCTGCCCCTCCTCTGCCACACTCACCTTTGTTGTGTTGTCCTTCCTCTGCTGCTCTCCTCCTCCCTCTTTTTGCTCATTATGTAATTTTATATATATTTGGTTTTACATATATTTCAATATTTTAATTAATTTCTTAGTTTAGCAGAAGTCTATCTCTTGTGAATATGTGTTCATGCTTAGCAGCTGTTTACAATTCCATAAGTCATGTTGCTGATATATTACCAAGTGCCTAAGTCATGTTGCCGATATTGTACAAAGTGCCTAAGTCATGTTGCCGATATTGTACAAAGTGCCTAAGTCATATTGCCATTATATTACTAAGTCCCTAAGTCATGTTTTATCTCAGTATTTTTCTAAGTCGGAAAAATTTTCAGAAAATAGTTTTTTTAATCAGTTGGTTTCTCCATATATAGTACAAAGTGCTCTCTCCTTCATAATGTGTACAAAATGTGTACTTTGATAAAATATCAAAGTGAATAATATCATGACATATATGAATAGTACAAAGTGATGTCTCCTTAGTACTATTCATATATGTCATGGTATTATTCTCTGATATTTTTTCAAAGTCCACATTTTAATTAAAAAATATATATATATGTAAAGAAAAGGTATATAGTAAACACATTGTAATAATACATTGGTTTTATTTCCATTAAGATATACACAAGAGTGGATACACAAGAGTGGTGGAGGTCCAAAAATAAACTATCTCGATAAATGGGCCAAGAAAATACTGACTGGCAACCCTCACACCTTGGGTTACCAGTCCGTATTTCTCTGGCCCATTTATCGAGATAGGTTCGGCGCTCGCCCCCAAGATGCTTCCAAGAGTGTGCCCTCCTCATCACTTCGTATCTGCCATGTCTCGTATAACTCTACCCAGCTATAAGCCGAGCAGAGCTATACAAATAAACATGGCAATCAACAAATGATGAGAAGGGCTTTGTTAACATGCATTGCTAAACACACTGTGCACCCTGTGTTTGCAATGCATGTTAAACATCAACACAAACATCACATCAAAATAGCATATCAAAGGACATTGTAGGGACAATTCACGTTTTCAGTACAAGGACATTTTATGCTTGCTGACACTGCACGATTTTACTCAGCTTAAGGTGACATACTGGACAGGGGTAGGGCAGGGCATGGCACATATGAGAGCACATGTTTGGGTACAGCAAGGGGGGTGACTTCAGACTGAAAGAGTAGAACAGATATGCGAAGTCACAGCTGGGTATAGCAAGGATGCACGGTAGGCCACAGTCAGGAAAGGAGGGAAGGGATGGTGTGGGAATTCCTTCCTAAGCTGAATAAAATAGTGTGGCAGCAGCAAGAACAAACCTAAATAAAATTATGTGGGATGTAGCAACAATACTGAGAAAAGAAAACACAGTACTGAAGGGTTTCAAAGATACACTGGTTGTGATGCATGTTAAATGTCCAACAAAATCACACTGCACTGAACCTAACAATTTTATGCTCTTCACTGTAACTTGGCCCAATATTTCACTCTTTTCCAGATGGCACAACTTGGGACACAGGAAAACAATGCTAGGGCTCAAAATCCTTTTCACAGAGTTTGTGACTACCATCATGTTTTAAGACTATTACAACTTGTAATTCAGGCTGGATAGTCTTTTACTTAAGGCCAAGTTAAAGTTTCAGTATTATCTCAGCAAACAAATCTTTAAAAATATATACCTCATGGCAATATTACTATAACAGAGAATGTAAAGGTGTGGACCAGCTATCTACCACTACCTATAGCCAACAAACTCCTTAATCCTGTGAGGGTACAAATTGCCTCCCTGTCCCCTGCCATTTCTCTGCCCTCCCCCCTAACCTACACACACCCCTCTCATGTACCTCTCCACTCCATCCCTCTGTCTCATCCTCAGGCCCCATCCTCCACCTCACATACTCCCCTAGTTAGTCTTACTCTCTATCCCCACCAATTTACACAATCCTCTCTTGTATACCTCTCTATTTCATTCCTCCATCTCATCCTTGGTCCCCCCCTCCACCTCACATACTCACTACACTCTCCTAGTTAATTTTCTTACTCTCCATCCTCTCCACTCTATCCCCCCACTACATCCTCTGTCTCCCAATTCTCATTTTTGGAGCAAAAGGCAACAGAATGAATTATAACATCTGACTAGACTTGTGTGGAATGCTGGCTTTATATACGTAACAATGAAATATCCTTTAACACACACAAAAGGCCACAAGTTATATATTCAAGAAGTAACATTTCTCACCTTTAAGACTTTCTTCCTTTAAAAACCTTGGGGGGGGGGGATTATGAACAGCCTCCTACAGTTTACACTTATTAATTTCTTTATCGTATAATAAACAGCGACACATCTTAACCGACTCAGGCTGAAGTTTAAAATTATCGCTCATGGTCTGGTGCAAGTATACAACTAATAAAGTATATATAAAAATCACTGCTAATCCTGGCCTACCCAGCCATTTCAAACCCATGCAAATGGTCTCTGATTCAGTCTAACATGATAGATGAACATTATAGCAGCTAATTTTCAGGCAATGCTCCTCTCAAAACAATTGAAATTAAACATATTTTTTTTAAAGCAAGGAAGAAGCAAACAAATGATAAAGCCTGAAAGATTTTTCCCTCTAACAAAAAGTAAAACGCCATGAGCCAAATTCAAGACAAGTTAATTTTGAGACGCCTGGACACACATGCATTTGAGAGACTGGAGGGTCATAGGCAGTAGGAAACGAAGAGAATGGCAGTTCCAGAATTATGTTGCATACATGGAGGAATGGGAGTAATGGTTAACTTTTGCATTAAAGTGTCAGACAGAAAAGGTGTGTCCTGCTAGATGGGTGCTTTGCACCCACTGTAGTGGAGGGATGCAAGGAGACAGTTCAGAGCAGCAGTGACCAATGATGTAGGAACAGAAATGAGTGCAACAGTTGTAGTCAGATGGAATAAAAACTGGAATGCTGCATCACTATGTGCCACTAAGCAAAATGTGAGGTTTCATTTTTTTTTTTTTTTTTTGGCTGCAGTTCTTGAGTTGTGTTTTATATTTTGACTACAGAGTTGCAAAAATACTTTACTGATTGGCAAAACAACTTACACAAGATTTCAAAAAGTATGAATCATTTTATTACCTCCAAAATATCGGAAATTCTACGACTGCCCTGCCAAAATCAACCTGTTTTTCATGTTACAATAGTCTTAAAAGGCAAAAAATGGTGTACTCAAAATATTAAAACATTTATATAAAAGCAATCATTTATTGGAATAAAGAAAATATTTTATGGTCAGCACATATAAATATATAAGTAATGGATGTGGGATCATGAGGGCCGCAATATTAAAATCTACACAAGTGAAGAACTGAAAAATCAAAGGGTCTGAATAACTGGCCAAGAGATGATCCCACATTCACAGATACAGACAGTACATATACAGATGTCCTCGTTTAGCCAAAGGTATGGCCTAAACTAACAGTATTCCCTCCATACAACTGGTTATGGAAAATTTTGTACCCTGACTAAGTTTTATAGAAACACTTTTCAACTGAAGCTTTATAAAAATCTTTTCAACTTGCACGCACAACTGGAAAAAAAAAAAGGGGGGGGTTGCATTGTTTGATCCTTAGTTATGAGGTATAAATTAGTCTCCTTGGTTACTTCATTTACTTTCTTATTGTTTACAAAGGATTCAACATGCTTGTATGAGTCGGCCTTGGTCACCTAATGGCAAATGTCCATGCTACTTGACCTCTTGCAGTCTCCCTGTTCAGTCCCTTATCCCTGAGGTCTCACTCTATGGCATCATCCCATGTCTTTTTTTTATTCTGCCTCTCACAACTTGTACCCTAAACAATCACAGCACTCACCCTCCATCCTCTCCACATGTTCAAACCATCTTAATCTACCCCTCCTCATCACTACACCAGTACATTCAAGTCCCATCCTTCTTCTCAACTCTTCAACTGCATTCCTAACACCCCTCCCAAGGCCTGTCATTCAAGGATGTACTACAAACAAATCTAATTGTTGTCATTTCTGTATGTTTGAGTCTATGAACATCCTCATCCTTCACTACCCAGGTCTCACTACCATATAGCATTACACTCCTAACACATGCCACATACAAAGATCCCTTAGCACTGAGGGAGAGCCCTCTCAATGTCAGAAGGCAACAGCTCTCTGAACTTTCTCCAACCACTTCTTACCCTAGCCACAGAGCTAACACCAGCCCCACCTCCAGCACATAACATGCCCCCCCCCCAAAATAAAAAAAAATCCTCCACACACTCAACTCGTCAGCAAGATCAATACTTTCGTGCATGAATCTCCATATCCTCTCCCCCACACACTACACTCACGAAATTAGCATTTTCCAGTCTACCTCTAATGCCACTACATTTCATGCACTCTCTTACCAAACAGTGAACAAGATGCAGTTAGTTCCCACACCCTTGTGGCAAACCACACATGGCCATATTCCCTCTGCTTTGACAGTACTGCCACCATCCCTATATACCACCACCTTTGGTTACTAGTTGTATCAAGCCTCCAATCTTTCAACACACTGCCATCAACTGAGACAAAAGGGAACAGGGATCTGTCAGGTTTGAAAACATGCTACAACAATTAAATTTAACAATGGAGAAGGTTGCCTTCATGAGGTGGCACAGTCTCCTTAGGGTTACCAGTCACATCAATATGGTATTGCAATACACATTACAGGTACAGGAGACTGCTTTCCTGAGTCTCCTTGGTTACTAGTCCCTCAGGTGGTAGGTGACTAATCTGCTAATCATCTCGCTTGATACACAGTGCAACCTCTAAAATTCGAAGTGCCTGTGTCCTAACTATATGAACTTTTGAAAAATCTGAAGTTTTAATAAAGCATATCTTTCACTGTTTTAATTCTCATGGTTTAAGACAGTATGATTTCATCCCAGATCTTTTTTGGTCTGCCTCTCAACTCCACCCTTAACATTCACACTTCTCTCCTTGAACACCTTCCACACCCAGTTGTCATATTCCATCCTCTCCATATGCCCATACCATCTCAATCTACCCCTTCTATAACAACACTAATGCATTAAAGTCTTGCAGGTCTTCAACTGCAATCCTAACACCCCCCACCCAGGCCTGTCATTAAAAAATGTACTACACAAATCTAATCATCTCTGTATGGTTGAGGCTATGAATATCTTCCTTTAATGCCCATATTTCACTACTGTACAGCATTACATTCCAAACACATGCCGTATACAAAAATCCCTTAGCACTGGGGAAAGGCAATGGCTCCCTGAACTTCCTCCAACCACTCCTTACCCAGCTACAGCATATAAAATAACCCCCAAAGAACACAACACCTCTACACACTCAAGACTTACCAGCAAGATCATTCCTTTCATGCCTGACAATCTCTACGTGCTCTCGCAGACATAGTGCACACAAGAAATCAGCATGATCTCACAGTCTACCTCTAATACCACTACATCTCTTATGCAACCACTTATCACAAATACTGCACAAGATGAAATTACCTCCCACACCCTTGTGGCAAACTCCACACAGCCACACTCCCTCTGTTTTGATAGTACTGCCACCAGCCCAATATATCATCACTTTTGTTTACTAGTCATACCAACCCTCCAATCTGACTACACACTGCCATCAACTGAGACAAAAGGGAATTGGGATCTGTTACATATGAACACATGCTATATCACTGAAACTTTACAAGCACAGGAGAGGGTTGCTTTCATGAGTCTCCTTGCTCACTACTCACTCAGGTGGTAGGTGATGACCGTCATCCATTAACTAGATGTACTATCTACTATATCCTTTACCTACTGTATATCATTCTGTTTCTGTGTCTTCCTTCTTCCTATTTCTCCCTCTCACTTTTTCTCTTTTTACTCTGGGTGGTTCTAGACTGAGTACCAAGCCTAATTTTTTTCTGCAACCCTGGAAACCATTACAATGCTAGGTGGTAACCATATAAGTGGGTGATGTAGAACCTGCTATGGTGCCCCTGTTAACTAGGTGGAGAGAAGCAAATGCAGCATCCATCAACAAACCAAACCTCCACACTTTCCCTACGTCTCAGTTACAGGGCATTGCCAGCCACAAGGGAACATTTGTTCACTGTGTGGGATGACCCTGCAGGGGCTGCTGCTTGCCTGCAGTTAGTGGGTCTGCTTGGCCAGACAGACTGGGGGTTGAACAACAAGTGCCTTAATTCACAATCATTTTGTTTTGCTTCATTTATAAAGGCTCAGACATGCTTGCATGCATCGGCCTTGAACACCTATGGGCAGGTCTCCATGCTGCTTGATCTCTGGCAGCCTCCCTATTTAGTCCCTTAACCCAGAGGTCACGCTCAATAACTTCATCCCAGGCCTGTTTCAGTCAGCCTCTCGCAACCCTTCCCTCAACATCCCCACGTCAGTTTCTGCACCCCCATCCTCTCCACATGCCCAAACCATCTCAATCTACCTCTCCTCATCACAACAATACACTCCAGTTCCATCCTTCCTCTTAACTCTTTCATTGTAAACCCAGTCCCCCCAGGCCTCTCATTCATGGATGCACTGCACATCCACCTAATCATTGTCATTTCCGTACATATGAGCCCGCGAATATCCACTTCCTTTACCGTCCAGGTCTTACTGCCATACAGTATTACACTCCTAACACATGCCGCATGCAAAGATCTCTTGGCACGAAGGAAGAGTCTTCTCTATGTCAAAAGGGGCAACAACTCCCTGAACATCTTCCAGCCACTCATTCTAGCCACAGCACTAGCTCCAGGCCCACCACCAGCACATACTGTATGATGTCTCCCAAATACCAAAACTCTTCCACACACTCAAGAGACTCACCAGCAAGTTCAATCCTGTCATACCTGACAATCTCCACATGCTCTCCCCGACACCACACACATGAAATCAGCATTATCTCGCAGTCTACCTCTAATACCACTGTATCTCGTGGATCCATATATCGCACACACTGCACAAAATGGAATTACTTCCCAAGCCCTTGTGGCAAGCCGCACATGGCCACTCTCCCTCCTCCTCGACAGTGCCATCACCAAACCTAGATACCATCACCTTTGTTTTGTTTGTATTTACTCTGAAGCCATTTGTGTCCCATACCATCTTTCCACTTCCTAAATCTTTCCTCCGCCTCTCTTTTGCTCTCTGCGATCATCACCAAATCTTCAACATACCAAGGAGGTCCATTTCTGAAGTCAAGTGAGAAGACTTCAAGCACCATGGTAAGCAATTAGGGGCTCAAGACTGATCCCTGATGCACACCAACAGTTACAGAAAACTCATCACTCAAATCTCCATTCACTATCACCTGGGTGCAAGCATCCACATACATAGCTATAACCACTACCCAGCCACAGCTCGATCCCAAGCTTCCTCAATGCAGACTTCTTGACTAGCATATAAACGAGCCTGGGATCAAAATGAATAAACTACTTGGATTTAAAAAAAAAAAAATCCTGTATATACAACTATAGTTTTTTATCGTAAACTTTCCACAGCATTTCTTCATGACTAGGATATAAACGAGGACTTTCAGTATATGGAACTATGACTCGCTTTAACTTGGTCGAGATTCATCCTTTAGCAGTTTACTTAAAAAAAAAAATCAACATCCTTCCCACAGCAGTTTTTTGTGACTAGCATCAGTAATTTTTATCTGCTGTCATACCTAAACACTTCAAAGATGGTAGTTTTAGACCAGGTTAAAGCAAGAGGAGATGCAGTTTTTACACATTACCTATCTTCTTGTAACATATGGCATTTTCCTTTACACAGTTGGGTTGATCCTGCTATTTTCATAACATCTTCAACCATCTTCTCAGAAGTCAACTTACCTCCTGCAAATAGAAAAAGAAAGAAAAAAATTAACTGGTATGTTTTAATCTGATGGAACTGAACCACTCCCAAAACAAATACTTAGTTGTGGTTGCTGAGGCATCAACTGGACCACCATGCAATCAAACCCACTGGATCAACAGACACCCAAACCCACTGGGCCATTGGTCACTTAAACTCAATGGACCACCAGGCACCTCAACCCACCAAACCACCAGGCACAACCCACCAAACCACCAGGCACAACCCACCAAACCACCAGGCACAACCCACCAAACCACCAGGCACCAAATCACACTAACCTAATCTAAATAAACACTTACACATCTAACATTCAAACACCTGCCAACAGGATCATCTAAACATAAGATCAGGGGTTTTAAAATAATTTTGTACCTAAAAAAGACCTAACATCCTGAAGCTTATCTTGCTGCACCACCTTAACCCACCAGAAGTTCAGGCATCCACAAACAACGGACAGCAGCACACCCACCCACCTAACAAATTTCAAACATCACCCAATAGTAGCACCTTAACCTACCAGACCACTTGGCATCTAAACACAAAAGTTAAAACAGACCTTAATATATTCCAAACATCCAGGAGAGTAAATACAGTACCTGAAAAGTACCTAGCACTACCTACTAGACCTACTAGACCACCAGGCACCTACACAACAGAGCAGCTAAGACAAAACTTACATCTCCATCCAACTGGAGCTCCTGTTCCTTTTAATAGCCAACCATGTTAATCCTTAAAACAATTTCCACAACCTGCCTTCACAACACGTCATCAGGCTCCCCTTTCTTAACTCAGCACCCTCTCTCATATAGCTCCCCTTTCTTAACTCAGCACCCTCTCTCATATACCTCTCCACACAATCTCCGCCTCATCCAGTCTCCTCAATCTCTCCACCTCATCCAGTCTCCTCAACCTCTCCGCCTCATCCAGTCTCCTCAACCTCTCCACCACGCCCAATCTCCTCAACTCTCCTAGTCAATCTCATTTCCCATCACATCCACAATTTTTCCACAACTGATTTGGTAGAGACTGTCACTCCATTTAGGGGTGGGAAGACATGATGGTGATGATGGGCAAATTACAGGTGGGTTTTATACATCTAGGTTAGGTTTGTCAAGTAATTTTTTTTAAACTGAAGGCAAAAACTCAACACTGCTAATACACCTAAATATACTCTGTGTGCTTTATCTACTGTTCTGTATATTTTTTGATGTTTAATACAAAATAGTTAAAGGAAAAAGTAATCCTAGATAGTATTTTAAAGTTTGGATTACATGAAAAACTCGGAGAACAGTTTAAAAAAAAAAAAAAATCCTAACAAAAACTGAACAAACGTCCATTCACTGAAAGATGCCTGGACACTGCATTTTAGGGGTTTTCACTGACAGAAGGAAACAATTATTCACAATAGCTGGTACAAAGACACTTATTCAGTTATTGGTAAATGGAAACAGCTAGGCTACATGCAGAAAGACTCCATCACAGCCACAGGCAGAGGAAAGTCACCATCACAGGCAGAGGAAAGTCACCATCACAAGGGGAAAGTCACTGTCACAAGGGGAAAGTCACTGTCACAAGGGGAAAGTCACTGTCACAAGGGGAAAGTCACTGTCACAAGGGGAAAGTCACTGTCACAAGGGGAAAGTCACTGTCACAAGGGGAAAGTCACTGTCACAAGGGGAAAGTCACTGTCACAAGGGGAAAGTCACTGTCACAAGGGGAAAGTCACTGTCACAAGGGGAAAGTCACTGTCACAAGGGGAAAGTCANGAAAGTCACCATCACAGGCAGAAGAAAGTCACCATCACAGGAAGAGGAAAGTCACTGTCACAGGCAGAGGAAAGTCACCGTCACAGGCAGAAGGAAGTCACCATCACAGGCAAAGTCATCGATACAGGTAGAGAAGTCACTGTCACAAGCAGAGGAAAGTCACAGTCACAGGCAGTGGGAAAGTCACTGTCACAAGCAGAGGAAAGTTACCATCACGGGCAGAGGAAAGCCACAGTCACAGGCAGTGGTAAAGTCAAGTCACAAGAAGGAAATTCACATCCCCCCCCCCCACTTAAAAGAGAGAAGCTGAAGATGCCATGTATTGGGCCTGATATAACACAGCTACTTACCTGCCTGATTATATAAAGATTACTTCCTATCCCCTGAAATGAGGATGGTGGTCCACAGAGGGAAAATTTATGCCTGGAATCCACCTAGTTCATATTCCAAATGGGCTTAAGGATAATTTCAAACTGAAACTACTAATTCCTTAACTCCCCTTGCACCTAATTCTTAATTATTTATTTTTGGTGTTCTTGCTACCACAAGGGAATTCTACAATTTAATCTCTATGGCTCTGATGGGGTTAATGAAGACTATTCTAGTTTAAAATGTATATGATGAATAGAATATGGAAATATTCTATTATTCATAAATACACCAACATGCTTGCATGTGTCGGCCTTTATAACACAATGGTGGCTCTCCACACTGCTCAATCTCTAGCAGCTCCCTAATCAGTCCCTTATCAAAGTTAAAAGTACCAATGGAACTTAGAAAAGCACAAAATCATAGAAAAGACAAGACTTTACTATCACAACACTACTGTCCCTTTCAAATACAGGGATATCAAACTGATTTAGGTTTAACTCTGAATCAATCACCAAGGAAGAGGTGTTAGGGAGCTTCCTGTTACTTGTAATTAATTTCCACCAACTCCCAATGATTTTACCCAGCTTAAGGGATATTTTTACAGTGAAGGGTAATGACTGCTATATCTAACACTGTTGCTTCTTTATCTCTCTTCTATTGCTACTTCAATGGTCACTGTTCCTCTGAACTGTCTACTTGCATCCCTCCACCTCTACGACGGGCACGTAGTACCCGTCTAGCAACAAACTCTCATCCCTTTTCTGTCCAACTCTCTAATGCATGAGTTAACCATTGCTCCCAGCCCTTCATTTATGCAACTGGTCAACTCTGGAGCTGTCTTCCTCTGTCTGTATTTCCTACTTCCTATAATCTCCAGTCCTTCAAACGCAGTGTGTCCAGGCATCTCGAAATGAATGGATCTTGAATTTGGCTCTCTTTTGTATTGTTTTTGTTAATTCTTGGAAGGAACGGTTTGTGGGCCCATGGCCTTTGGTTCCTTCTTCCTTGCAGAAAAAAAAAAAAAAGTTCCAAGTCTCCAAAGACTATAAAAAGTATATAGAAAAGTTGTTACACACACATAGGATGGAAGAGGTGAAAATGAAAATTTCTATTGACATAGCTGCTAGCCTTCTTATTTAACTACTACACAAGAACTGTAGGTGTTTCCATTTACCAAGTTTCAGCTTTTGAATGTCAGCAATATTCTTGCAATTAACTACTTTAGTTATTTAACTATAGGCTTAAGTGCATTCTGACTTTGCAACATCTATTGAGGCAACCTTTGCAACCAATTAGTAATCGGCAAAAGCTACTCCTGTGGCAAGATTAAAAGAAAAGTTGGTGCATAATGAACTCTGTTAGACCTATCAATGGTTATTTCAACAGACTGGCATCCAAATGATAAGTATTTATAACATTTAAGTGCACTCACCATTTTAGTATCCAGAAGAGTTGCTCCCCTATATCAAAGGAGTGTGTGGTGGTGGTGGTGGTGCCTCTTCTGCTATCAAGCTGCTGCTCCCCTTCACCTACCCTGACATACAAATATGCTTTAGAACATTAACCTATAACTACAATGACTGTGTTATCTCAATACTAGGTAAATCCTATGCTGAAGGACAAACCTGTATCTAAACCCATCCTTCTCAAGGAGTCTCATTTAATATTCTACAGGTATGTGCCTAACCCTCAAAATGAAGATGGTGGATTGCAGAGGGGTAATTTCAGCCTGAAGTCCCCTAGATTCATGTGCAGATAAGCATGAACCCACAACTGAGTTAAGTTCTAGGATGTAAATCTTTTACAATAAAAATATTCACACCAAAATTTGCATAGTAACCAATGCATCTATTCCAATACAGCATAATGTTACTTCAGTATTCAAGTTAAGCTACAGCAGAAAGTGAATTATCTAGTGAATCAATTTACCTTCATCCTCATCTTTTCCACCTAATGAGGTGAGGCAGAGTGCAGAAAACAAGAATAGGGAGAACACAATAGAGGATGTACTCAAATTTATACCTCAACTGCTTTACCCACCCAACGGTTGAGTAAAAATGTCATTCATTAGTTCATTTAAAGATTCCAAGATGCTTGCATATATCAGCCTTCACCTAATACTGCTTGATCTCTTGCACCTTTTCTATTCAGTCTCTTATCCCAATGGTCACACTATGACCATCCGAAATCTTTTTGAGTATCCCTCTCATAACTCTACCCTCAACATTGACATCTCTCACCCTCCCCACTCAGTTATCCTCCATTCTCCTCACATGCACAGTGAAATGGACCACATGAAATTTCCATGACTGCACCTACACAGAATTATATTACCTCTGCTCTCACCCTGACTGGATGAAACTGCTAGGCCTCAAAAGGTTTCAGTCACAATTGTTCTCTATTTCTTGTATGCTCTATTAACCTGCTCTAACATCAGTATTTAAGAGATTAACAATTAAAATACTACTCAAACAAGTGCTATGGAAAGGACATATAGGCAAAGTAATGCTATATTAACCTAATAAAAGAAAATTAAGGCTAAAAAAATTACCTTCATCTCAATTAAATTTCTTAACCAAGAGAAAAATTATCTTGCCATTAGAAAATTCTTACTGCTTGGCTATACTGCACTCTGTTCACTTGATGGAAATGACCCACTCAACTTTGGTACTGTACTTAAGAGAACACAAGATTTCACTAACGTCATTGTTAAGGCGGTAGGAATGAGTCCCCCTGACTATTGTAAGTGTTTTCAATTGGCAGAAGTAATTCCATCAATACTGTGTGGCTGTTTGAAATTCAGTTATCTAGCTATCTATCTATCTAATTGTCAGACACCTTAATCCCATAGAGGGTGGCCACAAACAAATTACCTCCACTTTGCCCTGTTTTATTTGGCTGGCCTGCCTCCAGCTCACAGCCCCTCTCCCATCTCTCCACTCCCTCAATCTCATCCTTGGCTAGAATGTAAGAATGAGTGTCCTTCGTCAATTCAACCTTCCTCAATTACCCGACTACACTAAATAATGAAAATGCTTAATGAAACTACCAGGTGAAAAAAATGCAATACGGTACTGTACTTATCCGAACAGACTTCAGCCACTCGCCTCCTAGCAGTCAAGGCCCCTCCGCTACTCGAGTTCTCCCATCACTCCTCTCCAACCAGGTAATCAGGCTGCTCTGTCTTTGGAACTAGCCTGTCTTGATGCTTAGTTCACACCCACACGAACCCAAAGCCTCCACAGGAACACCACTGCAGTGATTGTAGAAATGTTAAAATTATTTACATACAGAGTACACAAACAATTGTTGACACTTCTACCTTCTGCTTGCCCTAGATTTTGCCTTTGCAGTCCATTTCACAGTTCAGTGGCAGAAAAAATGCTATAGGAAGTTTCCACAGCATTTCAATGACTAGCAAAACATTTTAAACCAAAAGAAAACTGCACACTATATTAAAATGCTTATTATGGTTCAGGTTTCAAGATGGAGAGCCATCACTTATAGACCAAATTAAAATGAAAGTCATTCTAGTGTATCAAAGTCCAGTTCTATGACAGGTATTTTAGGAGTATGGCTGCCTGCTTTGATAGGTAGGTCTAAATTTGTCCTTTTGCTGCTTATTTCACCTAAATTAATTGGGAGAACGACAATACTCCGTCTCTACATCCTATTCATAGCACTTACGACTACCATCACATTCTAATGTTACTCTCTTGCTACAGCTCAGTGAGAGAAAGAGAGCGAGAGAGAGAGAGGAGCAATTTTAGATTACGTTAGGGTAAAACAGGTTTAATGCCATATAAGTTAGGCTTCATCATATCCATAGCACTTCTAAACTAGGATTCATTTCCAGGATTCCAGGGCCTTGAATGGTGAGTGAATTAGTGTGTGGCCCATTCAACTGGGCAAACTCTGGCTAATCACATAAGGGACTTTCTGGCTCTCTGGCCCTACTTCACCCTACCTTGGGGTGAGAAAGGTATAAATGTGATGAAGGTGGTGGTGGTGATTGTGATAATGATCATGGTTATGATGGTGATGGTTGTATTTCCAGTAAAACATTAGGTAATGAATCTCCTTGGTTACTATACTGCTTTTACTTTAACTTGGCCTAAAATTGCCATATGTCCATCTTGAAAGCAAAATTGTAATACTAAATTAAAACTGGAGTATGAGGCCAGTCATGCAGTGCTATAGGAAGAATGTTGAGCCATACCATTGTCTTTCTGCCAATTAGCAATAAGAAATAATTTACAAAATAAAAATCTATGCCAAGATATTGAATCTCCTTGGTTACTAGTCAAACTGCCCTCAGTGTGACTACACTTGGACATTAATTGAAAAGAGGATGGGAGATGTTGCAAGGAATTTAATGAGCCTAAAGGAATGTGTCCTTGGCTACGAGTCACAATTACCTTTCTAATCTAACCACCTGGCCATCAAGTGAAGTGCGGCTAGGGATCTTTGAGAAACTCAACATTTTTACTATTTAGTTATAAAAATTAATATACCTAACCCCTCCTGAAAAGCCATGTGTAAGTGGCAAGCATAAAATACTACTAATAATAAATTTAAAAGACTGGCATACTCACCAAATTAGTATCCAATTACAGCCCCCTCCAAAGCAATGGTTGTGGCTTTGCTAATAGTAGTTGTGGTAGTTTTGGTAGCTGTGGTGGTGGTAGTAGTCCTCTGCAGATGAATGCATTGTAAGGACGGCCACTAATTGGTCTCATTCTGCTCTTCGCCACCATGCTGCCCTCTTCTCTAACTCAATACACCTGAAAAAGAAAACAGTTATAAGCTATCATAATAAAAACTACATAACCATAAAATATCAACAAGCATACTGCAAACCAAAATTCCACATCCAAATCCTGAGCTCCACACCGACCCCAAACTTAACACCCACACACAACTACCAAACTTCACACCCATACACACCCAGACCCCAAATTCCACACCCACACACACCCAGACCCCATAATTCCACACCCACACACACCCAGACCCCAAACTCCACACCTACACCCACACCAAACTCCACACACACAGTCCACATACAACTTATCCTATTTTTATACTACTGTATTACGATTTTAATTATCTGAGTAAGATTTAGATATACCCAGGGGTGTTTACATTACAAACTAAAAGCAATAACATTATCATAAAAGCAATTAAACAAAAAAAGAGGAGGAAAATCTTACCAAAGTTGCAGACAGCCATCATCAACCACAGTTCAAACCAGACTGACCGTTCAAAAGCCGGCAAGTTCTCCCCACCTCCCCCAAAATTCCTTCCACTAGTCTCCCCCTCCCTCCCTCCCTTCCTCCCCCTCCACCAACTTGCTTGTTGGTTTACACCACCTCCCTTCTTCTTCCCTCCACTCTCTCTCTCTCTGTCTCCCATTCTTCCATTTCCTTCCTCTTCCCTCCTAGCCTTCCACCTCTTCCTCCTTCCTGAAAAGCACTCTTCCTCCCTCCCTCCTTCCCTTCATCCCTCCCTTTCCTCCAACCTCCCCCTCCATCCCCCCCTCCCTCCTTCCTCTCTTAACTACTCTCTTCCCCTCCAACCCCCCCTACCTCCTTCCTCTCTTAACTCCTCTCTCCCCCTCCATCTCCCCCTCCCTCCTCCCTTTCTTAACTCCTCTCTCCCCCTCCATCCCTCCCTCCCTCCTTTCCCCCATACCTCCACCCTCCCTTTTACTCCTCCATCCCTTCCTTCATTCCCTCCTTACCTCCTCCCTCCATTCCATCTCCTCGCTCCTTCTCCCTCCCTTTCAACCTCTCCTTCCTCCCTTCTCGTTCTTCCACTCTCTTTTTTTCTAGAATATCTGATATTTTAGGGATATTTACACACACACACACACACACACACATTCATGACACGGCCGTATTCTTAAACATTTCCAAATCCTTAGTTAGACTGGTATTCTTACAAAAATCTTTCCCTTCGTGAGGTGCTCTAAGCGAAAGATTTTTCCTTCGAACAGCAGCGGAAATTATTGGAACTTGAAGGAATTATCAGACTCATCTCTCCAAAAATTCCTTCCCAGTTTTTAAGCGTTCTGTTGCTGTTCACTGTCTTGTATATATTAAAAAAAGGAAGTTCCTGTATGATTTTATTAATGCAGTTTACAAAGCTATACTGTACTAATGTTCCCACGCTCCCTGAATCTCTTTAAAAGTATCACCCATGACTCACTCATAGCTCAATAAAATCATCTGACGTTAAATGAACTGTATGCTGGAGTTGCCCCCACTAGGAAAAGATAACCGGTGACAGTATTAACTATGTCATGTAGGTAACGTGGCAGACAGGTATGTACAAAGGTAAAAAGGCAGTAGCTAGTATGGCAGGTATAACACTGTGGTAGGAAGGTAGGTTATAACTGTGGTAGACAGGTAGGTAGGTATATCGCTGTGGTAGGTAAGTAGGTTGGTATAACACTGTGGTAGGAAGATAGGTAGGAAGGCACTGTGGCAGGTAAGTGTTACGGTAAGCACAGTGGGAATGGAAAATAGGTAGATAGGTATGTAGGCAGGCAGGCACTGTAGTAAGTAGCTAGGTACTAAGGGAAACAGGATTGGTAGGCACTGTGGGAGATGGGTTGATAGCTAGGCATTGTAGGAGATGGGTTGGTAGCTAGGCATTGTGGGAGATGGGAGGGTTGGCATGATCAATTTTAATCTTACCTTGCAACTTGTATGTCTGACCTACTTTGCTCAAATCAATTATCATCTGTCATTAAGGGTACATCAACCTTTCCACCAAATTTAATTAATATCGGAGTAACATTATTCTCACTGGGATGGTCGGAACTACTGTCACAGGGCCGGAACCATTCTATAATTCGCATCACCGAAGAAATTTTTATCAGAGATTCATGTAGCTAACTTTCCAAAGATTTTCACCTCTAGCTCGATTACCAATACATTCCGATATTTTTAAGGCTGGTCTAAGGATACCTGGAATAGACGACCATGTGTGGGTACCCGTGGCTGGAAAATACTAGGTAAAGGCAAGGAAGCTGAATAAATAGGTGTGGTGGAAAACATGAAGGAGATTCTGAGTTACCTTTTCACCTTAACCCTGTCGGCTGTGATGGGACGTTGGCAACTCCCAGAATATACCTAAAGCTGTGTGATCATTGCCATTGCTTCTTGTTACCCTGCAAAGTGTTATATATTTCCTAAATACAAGAAATATGGTACTGCAATGGCTAGAACCTTCTATCGTTGCAAATTACCTGCTTAGAATACCTATCATACGGCTTTGTATAATGTTCGCTTAGAAAGTAGTAATATAGTAATGTTTACCTACTTTCCTATTTCTTATTTCCGATGATTACATCAATCGTGGTTAAGTTCATATCTTGCAATTTGTAATTTATTTCTCCAGAAAGGAAAAAAAAAAACGATCAAGTATCTCTCTCTCTCTCTCTCTCTCTCATATACTTACTCTCCACGATCAAGCAATAGAAGAAAGATACTATTTCCAGAAGGTGCTATCAGTCCAGCGTGGCAGCTCACCTGATGCCGTCATTATCCACCACTTGGGTTGAATAACGAGAATAATCTTGGCCTCCCGGCGCCAACACCAAGCGCTAACAAGGACGCTTTTATCTCCAACACCCTGAACTTTATCTATATTCCAGCTGGGCCTGGTGTGTAATACGGATATAGTCATCTTCAAGGGCTGATGTTTAGTGAGAGTGGCCTGTGCTAACACTCAGCGTCTGAATCCTTAGGTGGTTGGAGGATTTTCTATGATGTATAAACAGTGCTAGGGACGTAGGGTGGTTTGCCACGATGACTGGTTGCCCTGTCTTGGGCCACCTACTCTCCGATCTGGGTAATATGGACTGGGTGCTAATTATTACCGTGTATATCTATACAAAACACACACACAAACACATACACAAACACACAGTACATGTGAGGAATAACCCTTTCAGTAAGATGATATATGTTTTGCAGCTGTACCCAATAAACTAATGCTATCAGCTTGGGAGTGACTCCGCGTGTGACGAGATTAGGAACTACGGTAACTTCATATATCCGGTCGGTATGAAGACGTCTAATTTATCCTATTCTTGCTACCATTAGACAAAGCTCTTTCGATTATGAGAGGCCCCTCGTGCTTAAAGGGCCGGATTTATTGAAAGAGGTTATAATAATCCATGACTTCTGCTGAACCTACAAACCAAGCAAAACGTCTTCTACAACGCGGCATGCAAGCGGGCCATATCTAATGCTCACAACTGTTTCATAATGACCGTCAGAAATTCAGGGCTGGAATGCACTTTCACCCTCAAAGTTTTAATAATACCACCGTCATTCTCACCCTTGCCTGACACGCTTCCATCTCTCTCTCTCTCTCTCTCTCTCTCTCTCTCTCTCTCTCACTCACTCACACTCACTCACTCACGCACACACACACACACACACACACACACACACACAAAATTCAGGTTATGGTCAGTAGAAATTCCTAGATTGTAGTCTTTATTTCTAAGCGTATATATTTAGCAACAAAACTTGCAACTCTTCTTCCATTAAAAGTTGTCGTCTGCTTTTAACTTTGCAGTATGACATGATTTTTACAGGTTTGCTTTCGCTTGCCCCGAGTGTAGCTGCAATGAAATTAAATAATCAGGATAAAAACACAATATTTTCTCTAATACATGTATGATCAAAGAATATAATACTAAAGTTGCATTAAATGACTGACAAGCACAGGTAATACACGTAATTGGCCGTATTAAGACCCCTTGAGTTCTGGTGATGTAGTGAAGTGCAAACAAAGCTTCCTGGAGTCACCCTTCCGTGTTCTTAAAAAAAAAAAAAAAGCATACCCCTGTCTTGTGTCAATTAGGTTCAACTTACAAGGGTAGGTTCATCCACTGCAGAATCTTCAATACGTTGCAAATTATTGTGGTTACATTAATAAACACACGCACACGCACACCAGCACACGCAAAAGCAAGGCTGGTATGAAGCACTGGTCTTTGATGTTGTCCCAAGGCATCGGCATACTCTGACTGAATGAAGGACGTATATCGGTTTATGGAACTGCTGCATGCTGTGTGTCTGAAAGGCACATTTGTAGCGAGCCGATACGGTGAAAATTTTTGTATGATGAGAATTAAAGCCATAGTAGCTGTTTGTCATAAAAACCCGGGATTTCCTGCTGTCCAGTGAAGTGTAGCCTCAGCAGACTGGGGTATGAGGAGATGAGAAAGTGAAGGACAAATATCCATAAACATAGTGAATAGGATTAGAAACCGATAAAAGAGTGAGTGGAAGTGGAGAGGGTAAAGGACGGAGAGAAAGAGAGGATAATGAGGTGTTGAGGACGAAGAGGTGAGAGGGCGGAGAGAAGAAAGGTACAGGGAGAGGACGAAATGGGGTGCAGCAGGGAAAATGAGTGTGAGGAAGAGCAATGGGTCCAAAAATAGGGTCAATAAGAGCGTAAAAGGGTGTAAAGAAAGGGTTACGAAAGAGAGAGGGTGGGAGAAGGAGTATGGAGGTACATAGTTGGAGGGTGGTGTGGGGGGAGAGAAGGAAGGAATAGAGTGAAAACAAAGGGGGCGGAGAAGAGTTGAGGACGAGAGGAGCAGCGAGATGAAGGAAGAAAACAGGGGGTTGGGATGGGGTTGGGTGAGGGAAGAGAGGAAGGAAGGATAGGAATGAATGAAATAAGTCGTAAGAAGGAAAGGATACGAAGCAAGAAAACGGGGAGACAGAGAAACGGAAGTGAGAAGAAAGCAAGATGGAGGAGAGGAAGAGAAAAGGAAGGGAGTGAGGGAAGAGATGAGCCGTGGAGGGAAAGGTAGGAAGGAAGGCGGTGCGAGGGAGCTGTCGGGGAAGGACAAAGGAGACGAGTGATAAAGAGAGAGGATCGGAGGGAACTGGATGACGAAGGAATGAGCGGAGGCAGGGGAGAGCGTCCCTCCAACACTGGTATTATGCCTGTCACCGTCCCTCTCTCCATGGCCGAGGGAGTTCACATTCTTTATTAATCGCGACCCCGACAGAGGCAGGACGTGCAGTACTGTGCTTCCACTGAAACGGTAAAAATCTGTCTAATGCACACACACACACACACACAATGACACCTACTGACATATTACAGTCTACTGGACTTCTTCTTACCCACTGACATCTCCCACACCCAATGACACCTTCACACACCTACTGACACCACCTGTAACCTCCTTCCACCCAGTGACACCACCTATAACCTCCTCCCACTCACTGACACCACACACAACCTCCTTCTACCCATTGACACCAACCTCCCAGTCACTGACACCACCTGTAACCTCCTCTCACCCACTGACACCTCCATACACCCACTGACACCACCTCAAACACCACATCCCACCCACTGACACCATCTTCCACCCACTGACACCTCCCCACATCCACTACCAGTTCCTAATATAACAATCACTCCCTCGCCACCTAAAGGTCAAGCGTGAACCACAAACAGGTCAAATTCTGCCTGTATTACTGCACACACTGTCTACTGCCTCTCTATACCCAATGAATTAGAGATTATTAATTTCCCATCAGGTGAATTAGTTTTGCAATTTCCCCAGGTTGTTGGATATTACTTCGATGGTACATGACACTAGGTTAATTATTTGTGGGAATATTACTCTTAAATACAAGTCTTTTTCCAGAAGTGACCATCCAGTTTTATGCTCTTTAATGCTCAAGTGGGTCCTATTAATGGAATCAAAAGCTTGAGAGAGGGAGAGAGAGAGAGGAAAAAAGAAAATGGAGCGCGATGGAAAAAAGAAAACGCAGCGTTTGATGAAAGACGCACCAGGGGAGACTAAAGCAGAGGTGGCGTCGGGAGCTGTGCCACGATGTCCCATCAGGTTTTTATTCTGGGTCAGCTTGGGTCAGCTCGAGAACTGCTTCGGGGAGGTCAAGGGGAGGGGTGAGGGGAGGGCCTGGGGAAGGGTGAGGGGAAGGCCTGGGGAAGGGTGAGGGGAGGGCCTGGGGAAGGGTGAGAAGATGGCCTGGGGAGGGGTGAGAGGATATGGGGAGGGGTGAGGGAAGGGCCGGGGGAGGGTCAAGGGGAGGGACTGGGGAGCCGGGTGGAAGAAACTAGTGTCAAGCGAAAGTACAAGGCTAGTGTAGGCAATCTTGACGCAATACACGATGCATGTTTCATACCGGGCACCAAAAATCTTTAAAAGTGAAACTGGCTTCCGCTCTCTCTCTCTCTCTCTCTCTCTCTCTCTCTCTCTCAGACCTCAATAACTAGTATCTGAACAAATGACCTTAATCGAAGTGCCACAGGAAAAAGCGCACTGACCCCTTTGGTTCAGTAATTCAGTGATTGCTAAACATCAAGCAATACAAGATCTTTATTAGGTCAAAACTTTCACTTTCGAGTGGATTACTAGTAAATTTCTGTTTTTTTGGACAGATTTTAACAATCACTAGGTTCACTTTGTATGTATGAGAAAAGTTCTGTCTACTAAAAATTTCCCACAAATTTACCTATAAACATTTACCTATTTATATATAAAAGAGAATCGTCTATCGGCAGAGAAATATAGCAAGTCTTTCTCAGCTTAGGAGTATTAATCAGCAGAGAGACGTGACAAGTAGAAGAGAGAGGTAAGAAGTAGAAGAAAGAAGTGAGAAGTGGAAGAGAGGGGTGTGAAGTAGAAGAGAGGGGTGTGAAACAGAAGGGGGAAGAATGAAGCAGAAGAGGGAAGTGTGAAGCAGAAGAGGTGAAATACTGGGCTACTTTTTATCCCCTAA
>JAGKTI010000688.1:87287-114552 GCA_018397915.1 Birgus latro | reverse complement strand
GTGTGTGTGTGTGTGTGTGTGTGTGTGTGTGTGTGTGTGTGTGTGTGTGATCTATTGTTCTGTGTGTGTGTGTGTGTGATTTATTTCACTGGGCATGTTGGCTGATAGTTTTCCTGCCTTATTATTATTATTATTATTTGTAGTAGTAGTAGCTGTAGTCATGTTGGTGATGGCATCGTGGAAGTAGTAGTATTAGTAGCAGTAGTCTATCTATCTAATGCCAGACGCCATAATCCCGTAAGGGGTGGCCACAAACAAATCGCCTCCATGTCGCTCTGTCCCCCGCCACTTCACTGCCCTGCTCCCAGCTTACACCCCCCTCTCTAATATACCTCTCCACTCCATCCCTCTCTCATTCGTGGCCTCCCCTCCTCTCCCCCCCTCCACCTCACTCACATCACTCTCCTCGTCAGTCTCTCACTCTCCTCCTTCCTCTCCACATGGCCAAACCACCTCAGTATGTTTCTCTTAATGTTTCCTATCACATCCACACCCACATCACAACGCTCTTTCACTTCCTCATTTGTCAGTCTGTCTGTCCACGTGACTCCACATGCTCCTCTCAAGTAACTCATTTCCAGTAGCAGTAGTATTAAAAGTAGTATTAAAAGTATTAATTTATATGTATTTAATTCTATTTTCATCCTTTCTCTTCCTGTTGGTTAATCCTACTTCCCCTCATCTCCTATAGGTGCGAAGTGGGGTTGGAATGATAATGAGGAATGAGGATGTTGAAATAGAAACGGCCGCGCACCTGATGTCAGGTGGGGGCAAGTCAGGTGAAGTTTGGTCTCCCGCTGCTTCTTTGGTCGCCTCGTCAAATCCCATGAGACGCTCGCCTCGCCTCTGCCGCCTCCATCCCTACTACCGCCATTTTATCATCATATTTTTTATTATTATTTCCATGCTCTATCCTCTCTTTTTCACAATAACTAAGCATTGCAGTCACCTCGAAACCACGACAACCACCGACTATGCTTAAATGACGGACATCGAGGTTGTGTGTGTGTGTGTGAGGAGGGGTGTTTGTGATCGTGTGTATGTTTTAGTGATAAACCAAAGAATACAAGCAAAGGGAAAGATCATGACTACCTTTGGCTTGTTGGTCCACTATGGGAGGCTCAAGACACCGATCCCTCTCACCTCCGTGTCCTGTGCCACAAGACAAATATTTATACACATTTTAAAATCTCAGTTCTCAGGCCTCGAGGTTCGTCACTTAAGCACAGTCGGTGTTTGTCGTGGTTCTGAAATGATTGCAGTGCGTCGTTATTGAGAAAAAGGGAGGACAGACGATGGAAATAATGATAAAAATGTGATGGTGTTATGGCGGTAGAAGGGATGGAGACGGCTGAGGCCAGGCGGCCGTCTCATGGGATTTGACGAGGCGATTAATGAAGCGACAGGACAACAATTCCACCCAAGGTCCAGAGCTGACTTCGCCTGATGTCTGGTGCGAGTCCGCTTCATCATCCTCATTTCATTCCAACCCCACTTCACACCTAAGAGATGAGGTGAAGTAGGATTCAGAAACAGAGGAAAAGAAAGGATGAAAATATAAATAAATACATACTACTACCGATACTGCTGTTGCTGCTCCAACTACTACTAATCCCATGACTAATGTTGATGATGATAAGGCAGGAAAATTATAAGCCAGGAAGCCCAGTGAGACAAACACACACACACAAAACACACACACACACACACACACACACACACAGTCCTCCATCTCACAAGCAAGGCCATCCACACATTCTATTTATTTATTTTTTTCTTACAGATAAAATTTATATGTAGGATAGTCCATATATATAGCTCCCTCTTTCCTCTCTGTTACCCTATTTCTCTCGTGTTGGAGAGACGGCCATTCATCGATACCAGTGTTTATTCTGTATTATGTATTTATTATATATCCTACGCCCACTGCCACACCCACGCCCACACCAGCAGAACGAGCCATATTCGCAGCATATTTGGTACGTTGGTGTGTCTAATGTAGCGATATTTTTGTACCGCCTTGGAGACCTACTCTTGTGGATTGTGTCGGGTAATTTAATCCCCTCAGTGCGATGACTTTAATCTCTCTCTCTCTCTCTCTCTCTCTCTCTCTCTCTCTCTCTCTCTCTCTCTCTCTCTCTCTCTCTCTCTCACACACACACACACACACACACACACACATTTCGAAATTTTCCAGGTGAAGGCGTTTTATTTATCTTTTTATTTTCCTATCGCTGGCTTTCGTTGCTATCCTTGTCTTATTCTTGCAGTCTAATTAGCCCTCCCACCCCTCCTCAGTCCTCTCGGCTAGTGTGGGTGTGGCAATGGGAGTGGGAAATAAATAAATGATGCAGGGTAGATAATGATTACACACACACACACACACACACACACACAACGCACAGGAAGCCACCCTGCAGAAGTGTAAGTGTAGTGTTTTATGTGTACTGTCTTGTATACCGAAAGGGAGACAGTGTTATACTATATGTTTCTGTTTTTTGTGATGTAGGGTGTAGTCAGGTGCGAGTGGGTCGTGGGTGTAGTAAACTCTGTGAATCTGCTGCCTAGTTTCCTTACATAAGAACATAAGAAGAGAGGATAACTGCAGTAGGCCTGTTGGCCCGTGCTAGGCAGCTCCTAGAAGAGTAACCGAACTACTAGGATGAGATAAGGAGACCAAAAAAGAAGGCTCCCCCCCCGCCCTCCAAACCTTCCAGCGGAAGCCGGCAGAAAAAAGTCAGAAAGAACACCACGCAGTATAGAAAAACTGGCGTGGACATTTTATGGGAAAGTATGAAAGGAGAACAGAGACTATCATAGTGTAACCTGAAAAGGAAAAAGTATGAATTAGTATTGGTTATAAGATTTTTTCTTTTGCTTTTTCTATACCCACCCCTTATTTGTCATATGCTTATCTAGCCTATTCTTGAAACTCACAATGGAAGGGGCAGCAACTACTTTACTAGGAAGCTTATTCCATTCATCTACTACTCTATTACCAAACCAATTTCTACCTATTTCCTTACTGAAACGGAATTTTTCTAGTTTGAAACCATTACTTCTAGTTCTATCCTGTATGCTCACTTTAAGTACCTTGCTAATATCTCCCTTGTTTATACCCTTCATCCACTTAAACACCTCAATTAAGTCTCCCCTTACTCTACGTCTCTCTGATGAGTGCAGATTTAGTCTTTTCAGTCTGTCTTCGTATGACAGGTTTCGAACATCATGTATCATTTTTGTCAATCTTCTCTGTACACTTTCTAACGAGTTAATATCCATTCTATAGCAAGGACACCAAAATTGTACTGCGTAGTCTAAATGTGGCCTTAGTAATGCTGGATATAGTTGCAGTATTACTTTTGATGACCTATTGCTCACGCTTCTCGAAATAAATCCTAGGATCCTATTTGCTTTATTTCTCGCATTAATAGACAACATGTTGCCTTGGTTTGAGGTCGTTACTAACCATGACTCCTAGATCTCTCTCGCATTCCGATTTACTAATTTCCTTGTTATCTAAGCTGTATTTAGTATCAATGGTCTTGCCTACGTTAAGTACTTTACATTTTTCAACGTTAAATTCCATTTGCCATGTTTTAGACCATCTGGATAATATATCGAGGTCATTTTGTAAGTAAAGGCAATCGTCAGTCGAGTTAATGATACGCCCTATTTTTGTATCGTCGGCAAATTTGCCGATACTGCTAGTGATTCCTAAGTCTAGATCATTTATATATATAACAAATAATAAGGGACCGAATATTGAACCCTGTGGTACACCGCTAGTTACTAATCCCCAATCCGACTAATTACTAATCCCCAATCCGACTGCTACAGTATACCTCTTTCCCCTATCTCCCATCCACCTCCTCACCCCACCCCAGAAGTCCCCGCCCTCTCCTTCATCCCTTATTAATCTCTGCTTCCTGCCTCCCAGACTATGGGAATAAGACAGGGATTGTGAAAAGTGACAGAGACAAAAACTGAGAAGGAATACTAGGCAATACAACAAACTGGCATGAAAACTTTATAAGAATGACTTAAAGGAAAATGAATGCCACCGTAGTGGACCTTAGAATAAAAAAATATATAGTGGTAAATCTGTTTCATGTCTTTTCTGGGCGGTATTTTCTCGGTAAAGCCGCTATCACAAAGGACTTCTAAATTCAGCGTTCCCTATCACACGGTGTTCGTCGACGGTTATCTTTCTTTCTTTCTTTCTTTCTTTCTTTCTGATGTATTAGGCTCCACTCCGCCAACATGTGGTGCTCTGCAGAGATTGTATGTAGGGTGAAGTGCTTGTAAGTGTGATTGTTGTGATGGAGTGGCTTTGGATGTGTGTGTAGTCTGTGAACCAAGTGTAATCGGCCCGCGCAAGCCGACTGGGTGCATGCATACTTTATAGTATGCGACACTGGTTCAACCACAGCACCCCTATGTCCGCCAAAGCAGTACTTGGTCGGAAGAACGCTCCCAAAGTTTATCTTCTTTATCGAGTTCATCCCAAAGTCAAGGTCACTCAGATCAGATCGAGTATCAGAGGTACTGCATTTGCCGCGGTCCCTCCTTATCTGTTTGTTTTCAGTCATTTAGCTCCTTTATCTTATTCTCTCTTGTTTTCCAGGATTTATATGAAGTCTGTTTCTTTTGATCTATGTTTTTAGCACAAAATAGGAAATGTCCAATCACCTTGCTCCTATTTTCATTATATGGTTGTTGTACTTCTGACATTTTATTCCTTCATTATTATATCTTGTGCAGCGTAGAAAGAAGTGTTCCTAATCCTCTACCTCTGCTCCACAAACCTAAGATACTGTAACTTCATTTGAGTGTATTTTCCTATTACAGTATTTTTGGCAGGGGGGTAGGGGGAGGGAGGGGGAGGCCGAGGATGAAATGTAGGGATGGTGTGGAGAGGTATGTGAGAGAGGGGTGTGTTAGTTGCACAACAGACCTTGGCGGGACACGATTTTACTAAGTAGTCAAAGGCCAGGCTGAGACTAGTACTCATACATCTCTCCTGTACACAGCTCATCCTCCTGGGAATTATGCCTCCCCCTTTCTCCGTGTACCTTACCGTGAGGAAGGACCCTATTCCAGCCCTGGGGAGACGTTGTCTGTCACAGGAGGGAGGCTGACTGCTTGTGGCTGACGGGGCTGCTTGGCCAAACAGACCGGGGTAGAGCAATAACAACAACAATACATTCTCATACTCGTCTTCAAAAATGCCTACACATTCACTTGTAGGTTACACAAAGTTACTTTCACACTTGCACATATTCTTACATAATTCCACTTAAATAGACTGTGCACTCACACACACACACACACACACACACACACACACACACACTTGACTAATCGTTGAGCCATTTAAGCATCATAAATAGGACCACCCAAAATATCTGATGTAGTGGTACCTTCACAGCCATCAAAGATTAATCTACATAACGTGAGAGAACTATCTTCCTCTCTTCTTCCAGTCTCAGCCATTAAAATCTTCTTCCCTTTGTTCTTTCACTCTTCTCCGCTTTCGCTAATTATAAATTCTGTCTCATCTTTCGTAGGGCGCTGATCGTAACACGCTTCTTCGTTTCCACTCTGTCCTAATTCCCTCTAAACTCGATAATGGGTGTCAAGTCTATTCTTCTGCCTCTGCCCGTACTCTTTCGATACTGATTCCCTTCATCATACTAGGCTTCGTTTAGCCATAGGTGCCTTCTGGTCAATCCCAGCCACAAGCCTCTGCGTCGAATCGGGCGTTTCCCCCATCTCCTCTCGTCTTTCTTTCCTTACAGTTAAGTCCTACGCTCGTCTGTATCAGTTTCCTTCCAATAAGTTGTCCCACCCTCCTCTCTTTCTCCTTCGTTCTTTTCAGTCTGCCTCTCATCTCCTTCCTTTTCATCCCTCCGTGTCCCTGCTCTTCTCCAGCCTATTGATTTCCCCTCTTCACCCATTCTTCCCTTTCGTCCTATTTCTTTTCCCTCTTGGTTTTTACCTCCCCCGGTGGTCTTTTCTTCTGTTCTCCGTTGTTCTCGCTCTCTTTCTCCTGTCGCGCTCCGCTCTCTTTTATTGAACACATGTCTTCTCACTCTTCTGCTACTCCTATCTTTACCGATGGTTCCAAATCCCTTCGCAGTGTTGATTATGCTGTTGTCTCCCCTGAGTCTTCTTTTTCCAGTTCCCTTACTTCTGTTGCAGGTGTCCTCACAGCGGAACTTTATGCTATTCTTTTCGCTCTGAAGTCTCTGTTTCGTTCCACCTCTTCCTCTTTTGTTATCTTCTCTGATTCTCACAGTGCGCTTACATCTCCACGGGCTTCTTCATCTCCTCATCCCCTTGTCACTCAAATTCAAGAGTGGCTCTTCCTTTTTTCTGTGCGCAAGAATTCGATTCAGTTTTGCTGGGTCCCTGGTCGTGTTGGAATTGCTGGTAATGAACATATAGACTCGCTGGCTCGTTCTGCTGCTGTGTCTCTCACGTCTTCTCCTCGACCCATTCCTGCTCTTGATTGTATTCCAATTCTTACTCACCTCTTCCATGACCTATGGCAGACTTCCCGGGACTCCCAGGTCACCAATAAACTTCATCTCGTTAAACCTTCTGTTTTTCCATGGTCTGTTTCCTACCATCCCAATCGTCGATGGGAAACTGTCCTTGCTCGTCTTCGCTTGGGTCACACCCGCCTCACTCACGGTCACTTAATGAATGGTGGTCCCCGGCCACTTTATTCACATTGTAACTGCCCCTTGACTTTCCGAAACCTTTTTCTCGACTGCCCGTTCATACTTCACATCTGTCGCTCTGCTTTTCCTTTCCTCTCCCAATTACCCCGCGCCTCGTTGCTTACTGGTTTCTCCGGTGACTCTCCTACTGTTTCTATTGCTAATATTACTGTTTTTCTTTCTGCTCTGCGTATTTCGCATCTAATTTAATTGTCCTTCCTTCTTCGCTATCTTAGTACCACATAGCCACTCTAGGCTTGGTGCTTGCTTTCTCTTTATTCATTCATTCATTAAAATCTTGAACTTTATGGCAGCGAGTAGTATGGCTGGTTACAACAGTATAAGCCAACTGAAACGAAAGAAACCCATTGCAAGATGACTGCAGTGCGTTCAGAATAATAATAATATTTTTTTTCTATAATCCTCGGAAAGGTATGGTCTCCAAGTATTTTAGACGCAAATTAAAGTGACCCTCCCTCATGCACTTGCCACCTGAATAGGGAGTCATATTCATATATTACCACGATAGAGCACAGAGGCTCCAAGAACTGGCAGTCATGGGTATCTATCTATCTATTTATCTGTCAATAGGCTAACACCATAATTCCGGATGGGACGGTCACAGACGAATCACATCCATGTCACTCTGTCCTCTATCAGGTTGCCCTCTTTCTAAATTACACCCCACTCCCTCATATGCCTCTTCACCCCCATCCATCCATCTTAGTCTCCCCCTCCCCCATTACCCTACTCACATACACTCTCAAGGTAAGTTTCTCCACATAAGAACATAAAAAGAGGGGATAGCTGCAGTAGGCCGGTTGGCCAATGCTAGGCAGCTCCTAGAAGAGTAACTGAACTTCTAGAATGAGACAAGGATAGCAAAGAAGGTTCTCCCCCGCCCTCCAATCCCTCTAGTCGAGACCGGCAGAAAAAAAAAGTCAGACAGAACACCACGCAGCATAGAAAAATTGGCGTGGACATTTTATAGGATAGTGTGAAAGGAGAAAAAGAGACTATCATAGTGTAACCTGAAAAGGAAAAAGAATGAATTAGTACTGGTTATAAGAATTTTTTTTTCTATACCCACCCCTTATTTGTCATATGCTTATCTAGCCTATGCTTGAAACTCTCAATGGATGGGACAGCAACAACATTACTAGGTAGCTTATTCCATTCGTCCACTACTTGCCAATCCAGTTTCTACCTATTTCTTTACTAAAACAGAATTTTTATAGTTTGAAACCATTACTTCTAGTTCTAGCCTGTATGCCCACTTTAGGTACCTTGCTAATATCTCCCTTATTTGTTTCCTTCATCCACTTAAACACCTCAGTTAAGTCTTCCTTTACTCTACGCCTCTCTAGTGAGTGCAGATTTAGTCTTTTTAGTCTGTCCTCATAATTATGACAGATTCCGAACATAATGTATCAATTTTGTCATTCTTCTCTGTACATTTTCTAACGAAATTTTATTCATTCTATAGTAAGGGCACCAAAATTGCACGGCGTAGTCTAAATGTGGCCTTACTAATGCTAGATAAAGTTGCAGTATTACTTTTGATAACCTCTTTCTCACGTTTCTCGAAATAAATCCTAGGACCCTATTAATTTGCTTTACTTCTCGCATTAATACAATGTTGCCTTGGTTTGAGGTCTTTATTAACCATAACTCCTAGATTTCTCTCGCATTCCTATCTGCTAATTTCTTTGTTATCTAAGTTGTATTTGGTATCTCCAGTGTTCTTGCCTACGTCAAGTCTTTACTTGTTTCAACGGTAAATTCCATTTGCCAAGTTTTATACCATTTGGACAATATATCGAGGCCTTTTTGTAAGTTATGGCAATCGTCAGTCGAGTTAATAATACGTCCTATTTTTGTATCATAGGCAAATTTGCTAATACTGCTAGTGACTGCTAAGTCTAGATCATTTATATATATAATAAATGATAAGTGACCGAGTACTGATCCCTGTGGTACACCGCTAGTTACTAATCTCCAATCCGACTTAGTTCCATTTATTAATACTCTGCTTTCGTCCCTTCAGCCAGGTTTCTATCCATTTTAAGATATCGCCACCTAGGCTATACCGTGTGCTCGAACCTCTCTAACTAATCTTTCGTGTGGGACCCTATCAAAAGCTTTAACTATAGTCCAGACAAATAATATCGTAATCTTTGTCGCTGTCTACTGCCTCATAGGCCTCCGAGATGAATGACAAGTTTGTGAGGCAGGATCGTCCTTGCCTGAATCCGTGCTGACTTTCGTTTATAAGATAAAACCTTTCTAAGTGTTCCCTAATTTTATTTGCCAAAATTGACTCAAGCATTTTTCCTACTATTGGCATTAGGCTTATCGGACGATAAATGGGCACTACGTTTGCGGTCTTCCACGCCTCTGGAACTTCTGAAATTAAAGAATCTTTAAATAACGTTAAAAGTGGCTGACATAACTCGTCTTTGGTTTCTTTTATAATTTTTGCATATACAGTATATCGTCCGGACCTGGCGATTTATGAGGTTGTAACTTATCGATTTCTTTCAATACGTCCTCCTTACTAATGGTTATTTTACTAAGAATATTTTCCGTATTATCATCGTAAATTTTTGCTGCTTCAGGGACCAGGTCAAGATTTTCCTTGGTAAATACTGATATGAAATAATTACTTAGGATGGAGCACATTCCTTTATCTCCACTGGTAATGTCACCTGATTCTGTCCAAATAGGTCCTACCCTATCTTTATTTTTCGTATGGTACATTTGATAAAAACCCTTGGGATTTTCTTCCAATTTACTAGCAACCTTAATTGCATAACCTCGCTTTACTTTGTTCTGAATTATTCGTTCTAAACGGTTTTGAAGGGATATATATCTATCTTGGTCTCTGTATATTATGTTTACTAACCCATTGCCGTATATTTCTCACTGGCCGAATGGCTACTTGGTACTGGACGTGAGTTAATCTCCGTCACCTGAACTACACTCCCACCTATGACCTGACCTTCTCAGAGACCTGGTGCACAGTCCCACCAGTTTCCTGCCCCTCACCTGTGACCTGGGGTTCCCCACTGACTGGCTCTCCCTAAAGTAACTAGTCTCCCCATGAATACGGTTCAGAAATAAGCTCTTAATCGGTCAAAATCTCCTAGACGAGAATTAGGAACGGTGGAGGAATTTTCAGTTGAACAGACATTCCAAATAAATTTGAACTTAATTTCTTCATGATCGCTATTACTAAGCCGTCCACCATCTTCTATATCACTAATGATATTTTCTTTATTAGATAAAATCAAATCTAGTATATTATTACCTCTAGTGGGCTCCTTGATATACTGATAAAGGAAATTATCCTGCGCTACCTTTAGAAATTCCTCTGACTCTGCATCTCCTGTCTGATTTCGCCAATCCATCCTTGGCAGGTTAAGATCTACAATTAGTACTAAGCTGGTCTGTGACGCTTTCCTAATTTCCTTCCAGAGGTATTTACTATCTGCTCCACTTAATTTTGGAGATCTGTAAATAGCTCCTAAGACGAATTTCTCCCTGTTGTTACTAATTTCAACCCAGACACTTTCCGTGTCCCAATTTACTTTAACGTCAGCTTTATTGTAACAGTTTAATGAACCCATTATATTAATGACCACTTTTCTTCTTTGAACCATTCTCTTCTCGTACTTTACTGTGGTATTTGACGCACTTTTCACCACTAACTTCGTCCTCGTTTGCAAACTAATTCTGATTTCTCTATCCTTAAGCTCCCATAGAGACATCACACACTCATGTCTACTCCAACACAGACACATAACTACTCATTATAATACTGTACATCCATTTACTCTGACAGTGTTTCTTTATCATCAACATACTCTTTACAGCATTCATTGGTGCTGGAGAAGGTTGCCTTCTTATGTTGGCAACAGTATAACTAGGCAGCTCCACTGTCTGATTATACAAACATCTTTCATTCCCTCCCTATCTCCCATTATGAAGATGGTTGACCGAAGGAGAGGCAGACATCAGCCTACAGTCTACCAGCCTCACATCCATATGCCCCACTCAGCATCATTCTCTTACTATCAGAGAAATATAAAACCCTTCCACATTCCCACCCTATTCACTTTGACATACGCTTTTTCCAGATGCAGAATTACCATAAAATCCTTGAAGTTTCCTCTCATATGCTCTCTTCACTGTCTGCCTTATTGCAGATATTTGATCCATGGATGATGCAAGAGCACCGGCTGAAGACTTGTACAGTTTTTCTTAACAATGGACATTGTTGCTGTTGTTACTGTGGTCCCAGCCTCATCTGGATGTGAACCCAGTGGCCAGCAGGGTGACTCTACCTTTTTCCTGTACTCCTTTCAGAGGTCAGGGAAGGAAGTAAAAATGCTATTATGCATGCAGCAGTGACTTCATAAACGGCTGGTAACGTCAATTATAGTAGTTTATAATATTTCCAGTATTAAACAACCTTTTTTTTTTTTTGTACTGTACAGAATTATTTATCAGTATCCAGAATTAAATGAAAAAGCTATCATCATACTGATGCTCGCTGTTGTTGTTCCAAAGTAATACTGATATGGCTAAATAGCTAGAGTAGTTTTGCTCCTTTTGTGGGCAAGTAAGACATCAAAAGGACTAAGAATAATGTTAAGCACTTAAGACCACTGAATCAGTTGACATTTCCATTGTTTTATTCTTAAATCTATGGCCAGAAGCCTTAATCCCAAAGGAAGTGGCCACAAATGCATCATCTCCATGTCACCCTGTCCTCAGCATCAGGTTGTCCTCTCTCCAAATCACACCCCTTCACTCTTATACCTCTCCAGTCCATTGATTAATTCCTGCTACCTCCATTTCGTTTTCTTTGAAGGCTCCAACCTGCTTGGTCACCTAATGGCAGCCTTCCATGCTGCTCAGTCTCTTGCAGCTTCCCTATTCAGTCCCTTATCCCTGAGGTCACACTCTTATGACCTCGTCTCAGGTCTTTTTCGGTCAACCTCTCACAACCCTACCCCCAACGTTAACATTTCTCACTTTCTGCACCCAATTATCATCCCCCATCCTCTCCACATGCCCAAACCACCTCAATCTACTCCCCCCCCCGCCATCCTACCCCTCAACTCTTCTATCATAAACCTAGCCCCCCCAGGCCTCACACTTACGGACACACTGTACCATCCATCTAATCATTGTCATTTCTGTATGTCTGAGCCTGTGAATATCCTTTTTCCTTCATTGCCCGGGTCTCACTACCATACGGCATTATACTCCTAACACATGCTGCATACAAAGATCCCTTAGCACGGAGGGAGAGCCCTCTCAATGTCAGGAGAAGCAACAGCTTCCTGAACTTCTTCCAACCACTCCTCACTCTAGCCACAGAGCTAGCTCCAGCCCCACCTCCAGCACTTGTCTCCCAAATAACAAAACTCTTCCACACACTCAAGAGACTCACCAGCAAGTTCAATCCTTTCACGCCTGACAATCCCCACCTGCTCTCCTCGACAAACCACACACATGAAATCAGCATTATCTCGTAGTCCACCTCTAATATCACTACATCTGTTATGCATCCGCTTATCACAGACACTGCAAAAGATGGAATTACTTCCCACACCCCTGTGGCAAATTGCACATGGCCACTCTCCCTCTTCTTTGACAGCACTGCCACCAACTCTAGATACCATCACTTTTGTTTTATCTGCTTTTACTCGTAAGCCTTTGCACCCCATACCACCTCTTAAACCTATCCTCTGCCTCCTTTCATTCTCTGCAATCAACACCAAAGCATCAGCATACAACATCTACGGGAGTCCATATCTGAAGTCACGTGAGAAGGCTTCAAGTACCGTGATACACAACAAGGGGCTCAAAACTAACCCCAGGTGCACACCAACATTCACGGAAAACTCATCACTCAAATCTCCATTCACCCTATCCTGGGTGCGAGAACCCACATACATGGCCATAATTACCCTAACCAGCCATTCCTCAATCCCAAGCTTTCTCATTGCTCACTTTGCCACCTTTCTAGGGACTCTGTCAAAGGCCTTCTCCAAATCAACAAAAACAAAGTACAGTTCCATTTTCTTTCTTTTACGGTATATTTTTCCCAAAGCTGTCAAACAATGAATATTGCATCAGTGGTCTCCTTGCCTGGCATAAACCCAGACTGCATCCCATCAGTATTCACTCTTTCTCAAATCATACCTTCTAGAACTCTCTCCACTACCTTCATTATCTGGTCTAAAAGGTTTATGCCTCTATAATTTCCTCTTTCCAGGGCATCACCATTCCCCTTGTACATATTTACAGTTACACTCATCAGCTGGTCATCTGGAACAACACACTCATATATAATCGTATTTATCAGGTCAGTGACTAACTTCACTCATATCTCCTGAGGCTTTCAACATTTCAGCAGTCAACCTAGACACACCTGCTGCCTTCCCCACCTGCATCCTGCCTATTGCCCCACTCACTGTGACAGCATCAATCAAAGGCTAAGGGCCAAACCCTATCCACTCATATGCTGATGATTCCACCCTTCACCTTTCCATTAGATTTCCGCAACGTCCATCTCAGCAGTTACTTCAGCAACCAAGGGATGAGGCTATGACACACCTAATGTCTGACTTGGCTCATATCTCTGATTTGGGTAAAAATAATCTTGTTATTTTTAATGCATCAAAAACTCAGTTCTTACACTTATCAACCCGACAAAATCTTCCTCAGGATTACCCACTAATGTTTAATAATGTCCAGCTCAGTCCTGCATCATCCTTGAACATGCTAGGGGTTTCATTCTCTTGGGATTTGTCTTGGAAAGAACATATCACATCTCTTGTGAAATCTGCTTCCAAGAGATTAGGTGTGCTGGGCCGACTCCGAACTTTGTTTACCCCTGCACAGATGTTGACCTTGTACACGGGTTTTATTCGCCCGTGTATGGAGTACAACTCTCATGTGTGGGGAGGCTCCCCACATGCAGTTCTTCTCAATAGGGTGGAGTCAAAGGCTTTTCGTCTCATTAACTCTCCTCTTACTGATTCCCTTCAACCTTTGTCTCTTCGCCGCACTGTTGCTTCTTTACCTCTCTTCTATCGCTACTTCAATGGTCACTGTTCCTCTGAACTGTCTGCTTGAATCCCTCCACCTCTACGACGGGCACGTAGTACCCGTCTAGCAACAAACTCTCATCCCTTTTCTGTCCAACTCTCTAATGAAAGAGTTAACCGTTACTTCCAGTCCTTCATTTATGCAACTGGTCAACTCTGGAACTGTCTCCCTCTGTCTGTATTCCCTGCTTCCTATGATCTCCAATCTTTCAAACGCAATGTGTCCAGGCATCTCGAAATGAATGAATCTTGAATTTGGCTCTCTTTTGTATTGTTTTTACTTTTTCTTGGAAGGAACAGTATGTGGGCCCTGGCCTTTGGTTCCGTCTTCCATGCATAAAAAAAAAAAAAAAAAAACACTGGATCTGCAGGCTCCAAACCTTCCCTGTCCCAGTCAAACTCTTTGTTCAACAACCTGCTGGAACAACCAGCTCCAGACAATTATATTTACTTGAGAGAGACCTCTTGCAAAGAAGGGGTAAATGAAGGCTATATCTAACTCCTTCACTTCAGTGTCTCTCTGAAGTTAAATAAAATTGTATTAAGATAAAAAGATACATCATACAAGTGAAGTGGTTAAGCCTATCACTGTAGTACAATCATTTTGATATTCAGACTAACATCAGATTATGATCAGGTACAGCAGTCAGAGTTTTGAAAACTATCTTGAGTAACTCTCTTTGCTGTTGTTACACCTTGGGATCATGTTGGAGAGGGATGTCTTCATGTGATGGCATCAGTATAACCAAGCAGCTCCATGTCTGGTTATACAAATACAGGTATTCTTAAACTCCCACCTTATCCCCTGAAATGACAATGGTGGACTGCAAGAAGAGGGTGATTTCAGTCTGTAGTCTCCTGGGTTCATGTTTCAGATGAAGCTGGATCTACACCTATGAATTTTACATAGGCTGACACCAGATGATTTTCTTCAGATGATAGAAATCTTAGCAATCAAAAGGTTCAAAGGTTAGCAGTCCTTACTTCTTTGAAGGAATGGAACAAAATCACTTCAGCATCATGATTTTTTTTAATTATTATTATTATTCTTGGTGATGGTGATGATATTCTTACTACTAGATATTTTTTATTTAGAAAAAGGGCCCAAACAGCGAGGGTTTAAATCCTCCAGCTCAGAAACTCTTCTACGTTGATTATAACTGCCTGCGGATAGGAAACTGAACATGTGAATAATGAGCCAAAGAATAACAAGAGTCTAACATACTGTACTGTATATAGATTTTGGAGGCTTGAATAGTGTGTAAATGAGTGTTTGGCCTACTTCAACTCAGCATACTGTTGACAGTTCTCCCATTTTCATGCTTCTCTATCTTTGTTTTCTGGACCCTACCATATCCCATCTTTAGGGGGGCAAACAGGGGTCAAGATGATGATCATGATCATGATGATGATAACTTTTAAACAGAATAATGGGAATATGAATCATTACTATTCAAAAATACAAAATTTTCATATAATTTGTTGACACTTTATCTAGCAGGGAAGTCAGCCTATAAATCTAAACAGATCTTAATTGTCCTCTCTGGGTGCTTGCCGTCTGTGCCTCATTTTCTTTTTCATGAGCTTCATTCTGCGGTTCTTAGCACGAGCTTGGGCCTTCTTCTGCTTCTTGGCATCCTGGGCTTGCTTCAGTTTCATAAGGGAGCTTCTCTTCATGACCTGAAAAGAGCTTTTCTTCAGGGAGCGGTAAAGGTCCTTCTGTGAGTGGATTCCCAGCGAGTCCAGCTTGTCAGGGCTGACATCCTCATCATCACCACTCTCTGCTTCCTCCATTACTATTTCCTTTATCTTGGCTGTCTTGTCTCCCTCCCTTTTTAAATCAAGCTGAAAGAAAGAAGATATAACAACAGCTAATACTGGTACAGTTCACAGACAGTTTTATTAGGGTTGTATTGGCCAGCCACTAATATACTGCTTATGGTCGTGCCTTCCTGTGGTGGCACCAATGTTACTGGAAAGCTTCACTGCACAGTGCCTCAACCACAACCTGTCCTACAAAATGAGGATGGTGGACTGCAGAATACCAATTTCAGCCTGCAGTCCATCAGGTTCTGGTCCAGATGAACCTGAGGCCAAAGCAACAATAACAACATTCTGCAGATATATTTTTACATTTCCCATACAGAAAATATTTTACTTTTTCCAATATTTCTTTTTCATGAATGGAAGGTGTTGGAAAATATTTTTCAGCAATAGCACAACAAAAGCAGGATACTCTCTGGCATTCATTAAGGAATGAGAAATGACAGGAGACAATGTTAGCAGTAGTGGTGAAATTTTTGCTGATGATTTAACTCCTATTTTTCACTTAAAGTTTATTCATGATTCAGTATATGGTTCTTCTGAAGTCAGAGCTTCTATGTGTGTGTGTGTGTGTGTGTGTGTGTGTGTGTGTGTGTGTGTGTGTGTGTGTGTGTGTGTGTGTGTGTGTGTGTGTGTGTGTGTGTGTGTTTACTCTTAACCCATCAGTTATCCAGGAGCATGTTTCACTTAAAGCCGTTTCACTCAAAACAATATTTTAACTGCACACATTCTAGTGTTTAACACCCTGAATTGAGACTTTTTTTTTTTTTTTACAAATAGATGAATACTGCTCCAACCAGATTCATTTCAGGAAGGACCTTAAGTAATGAAGAGATTAATGATGGCTATATCAAACCTCCATAGTTCAAACAGTTTCTCTTAAACTGAATGTAATCATCTGGAGATAGAAAGTATAAATGAAACAGCAATGAAGAGGTTTAGTGAGAAATGGCTACATTATAAAGTGCATGCTTTACATACAGTAACACTAAATTGAGAGCAACTAACCTGACAAGAGCCAATTTGATGCTGTGAGGTAGACAGGTCAAGGCCTCGGATCTCCACTGTGGCCGACCCACATTTGGACACCATTACACCATCAGCCTCTTCTTTGTCATTTTCATCTACTCCTTCTGCCAGTTTCTGACCTTGGTACATGAGTTTCTTCAGTATCTTGGCTCGCTGCAAAAGTAAAATGGTTGTTAGTTTTGTTGAGAGGATGCTATGGGCTAGAAATCCCTCTTCCTTCTAAAATCTGCTTTGCAATATCCCAGATGTTCAAGTAATCATGATACAAAACGTATTCAAGATAGCAGTGGCAATACAGATACCACTAACAGTACAGCACTGTGCAGAACAGTTGCTACTAAATGATACAGTAAGCTGCAAAGATATCATAACACATGCCCTTCTACACAGTTTACCAATTTTATGGTATACTAGTTATTACACCAAGAAATCATTTACACGTGTTCCCCTACGTGACAGCAAGTGGGTTGGCGGAGGGTTAGTGCTCCTCCCCGGAAAACAATTAACTAAAAATACAAACAAGAAGCCTTGGACAAGGACTGATCAACAGGTGACGACTAAGCACCGAACAAAGGACATGGTACAGATTGCAACATGGAATGTATGAGGTGCAAATGATGAGGTGAAAGGAGAGAGATTGTTCAGGTGCTTCAGGGTGCAAAAGTGGATATAGGTGGAATAACTGAGACTAAGTGGGGAGATGAAAGTGTGAGAGAGTGGACGTATGGATGGGGTATAAGCACAGGAGTAGGTGCAAATGAGAAGGCAAAAGAAAGACTATGTATTGTTGTGTGCAAGAGATGGAAGGAGAATATAAGAGAGTGTGGATCAGTTTGCTCATGGACTGTGCGGGTAAGACTGAAAGTAAGACTACAAATGTGGGCAACTGCATGTGAGTGTATGCGCCAACGCAAGATCGTGCAAGTAGAGTGAAAGAAGAGTTCTGGGCAAATGTGGAAGTGTGCATGGAAAAGTTTGAATGGAATGAGAGAATGTCTTTGATTCGAGATATGAATGGAAAAGTATGGAATGTCAAGGTGCATGGAGTACAGTAGTTGATGACAGGGGTGTGCCTGCAGAAAAGGATGAGAATTGCAGTGCTCTAGTGGACATTTGTGCGGGAAGGGGGTCGGTGAGAGCCAATACCCTCCATGTTGCAATCTGTACCATGTCTTTTGTTTGGTCCTTAGACGTCACCTGTTGGTCAGTCCTGATCCACAGGTATAAGTGACAAGTGATAAGAAGGGTGGGTGGTGAACTGAATGAGCAGGAGGCAATGACTGATTACGTGGATGACAGAATGACAAGGTGTACAATGGATGCAAGAGCATACAGAGGTTGGGGGAGTGGACTTTTACCAGGTGGTGGTGACGAAAGTCAAGGTTCAAATGCAATGGAGGAATAGAAGAAGAGAAGGTCATGAAGAAGTAGTCCATACAAGGAGGGTGAAGAGGTTGCAAGAGGATGGAAAAAAGGCAGAATATAAGAGAGACGTGGAGGAGCGATTGGGTAGATATGATTTGGTGCAGATGGGGGAGGTGTAAGGTGTGTGCAAGATATTCACAGAAGAAATCTGTGCAACATGTGAGGTGGAGCGTGGGGTGAAGAGAAGACAAAAAGGGATGCAAGGAACAGCATAGTGGAATGAAGAGGTGAGACAAGCTGTAACACAAAAGAAGAAAACATATGGTGAGTGGTTGGGAAGCTTGGGAATGGAGGAAGTTGAGAGATGGAAGAAAGAGTTATATGTAGAAAGGAAGAGAGAATTGAAAAGATTAGTAAGAGAGGGTAAGAAGAGAGTGGATGAGAAATCTGGAGGGAATTTGAGTGTAAAGTGGAGGGAATGTAAGAAAATGTTCTGGAAAGAGGTAAAGAGAGTAAGACACAGTGATAAAGAAGTTGGTTGGGAAGTGAAAGATAAAAATGGTAGATTGCTAGTAGAGAAGAGAGAAAAAGTTAGCAGATGGAAAGAACACTCTCATAAACTGTTAAACACAGAGAATGAAAGTGATGTGAGGATAAGTGGCTGGGGAATGGCTGGGAGAAAGAGGGAGGTGAGAAGAAAGGAAGAAATCAGTAGGATGGAAGTTGTGGAAGCAACGAAGAATGTCAAAATCGGGAAAGCCCCAGGAAGTGATGGAGGCTGTGGTGAAATGATGAAGTATGGGGGAGAAAAAGTAGTAGAATGGATATGGAAAATGTGTAGATTGGCCTGGGAGGAAGGTACAGTCCCAGGAAGTCAGGTTTAATTATTCCCCTATACAAAGGAAATGAAAATTAAGTGTGTGGTAATCACAAAGGCATTGTCTTCTTAGTGTAATAGGAAAACTGTACAGCAGGATACATATTGACAAAGTTAGGGAAATAAAAGAGGAATCAGCTGGTGAAGAACAAGGAGGCTTTAGGAAGGGAAGAGGTTATGTGGATCAGATATTCATTCTTAGGTCTTTAGTGGAAAGGTTTCCAGAGAAGGGAAAAAAATGTTGTATGCAGCCTTCATAGATTTGGAGAAAGCATATGACAGGGTAGACAGACAAGGAATGTGGAAAATATTAAGAATATATAGAGTAATGGGAAGTTGCTGAATGCTGTGAAGAGTATGTATGAAGGGGCTAAGGCTGCAGTGAGTGTGGACAGTAAACTGAGTGAATTCTTCTATTTGAGTGTTGGATTGAAACACGGATGTGATATGGATGAGGTTATAAAAGAGATACTGTACAAGGTAGGGCAGTGGATGTTGGAGTGGCTTTAATGAGAAGAGACAACATTTGGAAACTCCCTGCGCTGTTGCTAGCAGATGATACTGTACTGTACTGCATGGAAGAGTGTGTAAGAAATGGAATCTAAAGATGAATGTAAGGAAGAGTAAAGTTATTGTCTCTGAGACACATGAATTCACTGAACGTACAGTTATGCAGTATGACGAGGAAATGGAAAATTTAAGTGCATTTATGTACTTGGGTAGTGTGATGAGTAAGGATGGAAGTTTGGAGGGTGAAGTGCTTAAAAGGGTACAACATGGAAGAATGGTTGCTGGTTCTTTGAAAGCAATGATAAGAAACAGGGAGGTGAGCATGGAAGTAAAGAAGTTGCTGCATGTCAGTATTGTGATACCAACTCTAATGTATGGAAGTGAAGCTTGGACCTTGTTGGAAGGACACAAGTCAAGAGTGAGAGCAGAGGAAATGAGTTACCGGTATTCGAAAGGAGCATGTGGAGTTATATGGGGAGACAGACTGACAAATGAGGAAGTGAGGGAGCTTTGTGGTGTAGGCTGTGAATGTGATAGAAGGCATTAGAAGAAATACACTGAGGTAGTCTGGCCATGTGGAAAGGACTGAGAGCAAAAGACTAAGAAGAGTCATGTGAGTGAGGTGGAGGGGTGGAGAGGTAAGGGGAGGCCTAGGATGAAATGGAGGGATGGAGTGGAGATGTATATGAGTGAGGGGGATGTGAGCTGGGGGCAGGGCAGTGAAATGGTGGGGGACTGGGTGACATGGAGGCGATAATATGTTTGTGGCCACCCCTTATGGGATTAAGGCATCTGGCAATAAACAGACAGATAAACTAGTTATTAAAATTTAAAAAAATAAATAAAAAATCTTAATGCTTACAGAACCACAAAGCACTCAGACAGCACATACCTCAGCCAATGCCATTAAAAAGGATCCTGATCCAGATCTGTGGAGATATTGTGTGGAATACATAGGATCTGGATCCACCCCAAAATTTAATCAACTGTTCCTTGACCCATAGCCCACTCTTTCACACAATTTTACTGAAATTCATTGAGAACTTTTGGAGATATTGTGAAGGATACATAGGATCCAGATCCACCCAAAGTTTAATAAATTCATTCTTGGCCCATGGCTCACAAAATTTAATTGAAATTCATTGAGAACTTTTGGAGATATTGTGCGAGATACTCCGGATCCGGATCTGCCCCCAAATATAATCAATTATTTCTTGGCACATGGCCCACCCTTCCATAAAATTTCATTGAGAACTTTTGGAGATATCGTGTGGACAAATAAACAAAAAGACAATCATAGGTGAAAACATAACCTCCTCCAACTTTGTTGGCAGAGGTAATTAACCTGACAACTACATAAAATAAGAAATAGGTTCTTCATAGTATTATTAGCAATTTTAATGCACAAATATTGAAGACTCTCTATGGAATATAATATTATACTAAGGATTAACTATTCTAGAGTCAATCAACGAAAGATCTCATTAGCTGCACCTGTGATGGTACTTCAAAGTAAATATACAAATGCCTTTTCCCATTCTTAACATCAAAAATCTATGCCAATGCTTACAATAATGTCTATGAATCAGTTAAACATAATGTCAAAGACCTCACACCACTGAATTAAGAGACTTTAAGGTTTCATTTGTAAATTTCAAGGTAAAATTTTAAATTTCTTGTTTTCTAAGAGATGCCATTTTCAAGGAATGAACTCAACCCTGACGAGGAGAGTGTATATGAGTGAGGTGGAGGGGGCGAGAGGGAGGGGGAGGCCGAGGATGAGATGGAGGGATGGAGTGGAGAGGTACATGAGAGAGGGGGGTGTGAGTTGAGAGCGGGGTGGTGAAATGGCGGGGGACAAAGCGACATGGAGGCAATTTGTTTGTGGCCACCCCGTGTGGGATTGAGGCGTCTGGAAATAGATAGATTGATAGACAGTAATTTTATTGTATACTGTATTCTATAAATAAACAAAAACTCATTCTCCTTACATCTTTCCGCATCTGCTTCATCTCTGCTTTAAGGTCTTCCTCAATTTTCTTCATTGCCTTTTCTCTCCGCTCTCTTTTCCTCTTCTGAAATCCTGTGAGGTATTTGCTGAAATGCAAAAAGAAAAAAAAAATGTGTTTTAGAAGAATGATTACATACAGCTAACAGTCCATATCTTGGTGCTGGAGAAAGATGCCTTCATATGGTGGCACTGATCAATATCAGGATGGCTCAACTGCTTCATTATACAAAGATCTCTCAAATGCTTTCTTATCCCCCCAAAATGGGGGCACGGTGGCTCAGAGGTAGAGCATCAAGCTCGGGACCGGGGGTTCACGAGTTCGAGCCGCGCCCGGGACTGCCGTGCAGGGAGGGGTAGCGCCCTCCTGTTACCTAGCGGGGCTATATGATCTCATTGTAAGGTCTAGCTCGGGGGATTCTTTAATCCCTTTATCCCCCCAAAAGGAGAATGGTGGACTGCAGGAGAATGAAGGCTTCAGCGGGCAGTCCACTGGATTCATATTTCCAATGAGCCTGTGGCTACAAAAACATAATAACATTTTATATCCATCACTCAAAAAAATTATAATCCAAGTAAAAAAAGTTCAGTGTATGTTGCTGTAGGTATAACAAGGTATGGTACCAATATTTAACCTTTTACCTCCTTCACCACAAGAGATGAACCCCTCCTCACCCCCAAGAGATCTCCTCTAACTTAAGCTGAGTAAAATCATTCGATGGCAACAAGAGTATGATTAAAAAGATACTGTCATACTGCAGACATCATACATTACTTTACATTTAACCTCTGCATTACAAGAGGTCTTTTTAACTAAAAAAATAAATAAATAAATAAATATTAATTTTTTACCAGACAGGCACGGCCTTTCCAAATTTTCTATTGAAATGGGTCTTTTACAAGGTAACTGGCATCTCTCAAGGATCACCATAGCTACCTACTGGGGATTTTTAAAAACTTACATGTAAAGCCTGTTATTTAGAATTTTGAACTCATAAATATTCCACTGACATCACCATATCCATCGCTGGATGCCAAATGCTGCAAACACACGTTCTACTTTTGGCACAGTTTCCAAATGGCATGTCCAGGATGTACAATTACTTTAGTGAAATTGTGTTATTTGCAGTGGTTTACATCAACTGCTTCCTTTAATACACAGCCTGCCATTTGCTTATCAAGGACACAACAACCTGCAAGAAGTGGCATTCCAACTAGTTCCTTCTGGCCGCAGCTGGTCTTGTCCTCTTGCATATTAAGATAACCTCCTTCTACTTTCATTTTTGTTTTTTTTGTTTTTTCAATTTATTTATTTTCTGTTAGTTCAGGGTTTTACCAAGTTGAATTTTGCCCTGATGGGTTTTGGATCTTCAGTGTAATATTTCGTGGCAATCCCAATTTCGAGGGGAGTTAGGTTTGGTTAGGATGGAATAGGTTAGGTTTGGTTAGGTTAGGTTAAAAGTATGGGAGGGGGCAAAGCCCCCCCCCCCAGTCAGCTTAGGCCAAGTCAGATTAGGTTTGGTTAAATCACTAAGTGTTCCATACCTGTGACATTGTTATTAATGTTTTCTCTTTCACGTAACTGAGTATGGTGATACACTGACGCGTCCAGTTGGAGCGATGGTTGGCACGATAACCAACATGGGCAGTCGGAGAAACTGTTGAAAACACATGATATGGGCAACCTGGCCACTTCCTTAAATACCAAGAAATAGGTATATTTTGTCTTTTCCCAATCACTTCCTGAAGTCACAGTTCTGCAATTAACTGTTGCATATGTGCCAAAATTAGTTACCTGGAGATAAAGAGTTTGTTATACCACAGGCGGAATCAGTGTGCCCGTTTGGTAAAGAATTACCAAATAAATAAATAATCCAGTACCAAGAATATCAGTAATATGTAGTTAAGTTTAAGTTATCAACTATTTCATAAACAGGTTATAGGCTACCTTATTAGGTAATACTTCAAGTTATAAACTATATCAACTGAGCATCCTGATACATTACCACCATTTTGAGAATAATTTCCGAGAGTAAAGGCTGGCTCTCCACACAAATGCCAAACAAGATAATCCACAAGCTATCTAATATTTACCGTCTGTCCTCTTCATCAAATTTAATGTGTAGTTTGCTTTGCTTATTGTTAGGTCGGTTTTGCCTCCCCTTCTGTTGCCCTGGCTTCCATTTCTTCTTTTGCTGAAAACCTTTGTTCTTGTTGTGCTTCATGATTTCGTTGTGCTACTCTTTTTTCTATGAGTATATTTTTTTAAGGTCTCTACCAAAGATATTACACTGATGGCCGAAAAACCTAAACCCCACCTAAGCCTTCTCAATCTTCTTCTTCTTCATTGGATGTCGGTAAGAAGTTCGTAAACAATGGGAAGGGTAGTTATACTCAACGTCCCTTGCTTAGAATCGGCTCTAAGTCATTATTTTTACTGTTTTTGGAAATACGTGGAGCTGTAAACCGCATAGATATCCTTCTTTTGCGTTACGTTAGAATATTGAGCTTTAACTTGGCTAGCCTCTTACTATATGGAGATTATCTTGAAAAACGGAATAGTTTGATCAGGTGAATTATTCAAATCTCCAAACAGACCAAGTTAGGCGAAAACTATTGGAAATCGGTCTCCATAGTTCCCTAAGATTATGCCAAACTGATGCAATATATTTGGTAATGATTTTAAATATTTGAAGTGGAAGGAAGTGCATAAGTCAAGATTGTCATGTACAAACATTTTTTTATACATATTATCCTTATATTAGAGAATTACCTTGGCCAACATTATTTTGTTTGCTGTAATATAAGAATAAATTATATTTATAAATTCTTTATGAAAAGTATTCATTTAATTGCACTAGTATTTTACATACACAACTGTTATTCTGACATCACACACGGACGCACGGGAGGCTGCGTTGGACGCCGCAGCCTCGCGTATTTTGAACTTAATTTGTGCTGCTAATTCACCAGTCTGAGTGGAAGGGTATAGCTCAAATTTTTGTGAACTGTTCGATTATTTCAGAAGCCATGAGCATAGGTTGTAGGATATACGTGGGTAATGTGTCTGGATTTTAATGGGAAACCGTTGTTTCCTCCGTGCTGGGTTAATTTGTAATGAAGTTTGTGGTGTTTTAATTGCTTACCGCCAGTTATTCACAAATTTTGAGTCTTTGTAGATGGCAGTGGTTAATGTTACCGGAGAAAGATGAGATTTTAGTTATCACAGTTTAGCATACAAACTAGTTAAAAGATTCAGGTGTGAAGGCTGTGGCATTTCTTACTGGGGCTACACCACTCACGTTTAAATTCAGTTTAATTTTGGTGAAATGAGAACCAGTAATTGTACATTACTTTCCTTGGTAATTATTAAGTTATGTAGCCATATTTATGGCTGTTTCACAAACCATCTATACCAATTCAATCTTTATGAAAGCAGCTTACCATATTTATTTTTCAGTGGTCTATGGGAAGTTTAGGTATACTTCAAGATGTGGAACCACCCCTTAACTATCAACAATAATTTTTACCTACTGTTAATGAATTACTGTAAAGGTGTACAGTAGTGCATTTTCAGGTATGAAGAGGATTGATTAGGAAACAGGACAAATACAAGTGTATAAAGGTTAGGTCAAGATAAATTAGGTATGGTTATGAAAATTTAGGGTAGGTTTGGGTAAATTAGCACTGATAAGAGTAGTTTTGTGCCAAGAATGGTGTGTGTCAGTCTCCAGTGCCACTGGGGATTGTAAACAAAGATCACATTTTAAGCACTATTCATCACATATTAAAGGAATGAGAAAACATTGAAACTAGCTTGAGCCCCTGCCAGTTCCCACATCATAAGAATAGCCAATGCATTTTCATTTAAAAAAAATAATACATACCCTATATCAGGTTTCCTCTATGTATAGGTTGGGGGCAGGGTGGCTCAGTGGTAGAGCGTCAGACTCGGGACCTGGAGGTTCTAAGTTCAAGCCACGTCTGGTAGCTACCATGCCGGGAGGGGTAGTGCCCTCCTGTCACCTAGCAGAGATATATATATATGATCTAATAAAGTCTAGCTCGGGGGAACATCTCCCTTTAGGTATACCATAGGTTGTTTTAAATGGTAATCCTAATTAATGTTTCATCATTTCCTTTTTAGGAAATCATTCAAGATGTCTATGTCTGGGGCTGAATACCTGGCCTCCATCTATGGTACTGAAAAGGACAAAGTGAACTGCTCCTTCTATATTAAAACAGGAGCATGTCGGCATAGTGAACGATGCTCCAGAAAGCACAACAAACCTCAATATAGGTACGTTCCTTTCATTTTGTTCTCTCTTCCCATGCCTAGGTGAGTCGTTGGAAGTGCCACTGTGGATAGTTTTAAGAGTTAATTTGATCAATGTGAGAGAACATAAAAGGCGAGGGAACTTTATGAATATTCGCTGCAGTCTTTTATATATTACTGTGGTAACCAATGCAAAACACCCCCACACTTTTGTTCATGTCCCAGTCTTTCTCTTGCATTAATTTTATGACATATATCCTAGAGTACTCCCTTAGCTCCCCTTCCTGTCTTTGCCTCTCACTTTGCCCATTTTTTCATCTGCATTCTTCTTAGCCATCTATTTTATCACTATATTCCCAGCTTGCATTCTTCCTAAGATGTATTTTGTATACCATATATATATTACATATGTACTGTAAACTCACGATATAACGAACCCTTTTATAGCGAACTTCGGATATAACGACCCACTATTTCCAGAGCTAACTTCCGCCAGATATAGCGACCAGTAGTCAGTCCGGACGCTGCCAAGTTAAAAAGGGTCCCAAATCCTTGATCATGCACTTCTCCTCACAACATTCATCCAGCCAGCTCAATGTCTTGTCAGTCCCCTAGCCGTACCGACTTCCAAACCTCTCTTCTTCACACACTCACCCACCATATCTCTCAACCTTCTCCTTGGCCTACCTTGCCTCCTCCCTGCCTCAAATTCACTCAGATATACCTTTTTCACCACTCAATTGTTATTCATTCTCTCCACATGACCATACCATCTCATTACACTCTCGTCGATTCTGGCGTCCACAAACTTCCTCACTCCACATCTTTCACAAATCACATTATGTCGTATCCTATCCACCCTCTGGACTCCACATACATTCCTCAGCAGTCCCATCTCCACTGCTCTTATTCTTGCCTTTTTATTTTCATGCCACACCATAGTCTCACATCCATATGTTAAAGTTGACACTAACACTCCTTCATGTAGCCTCGTGCAGCTGCATCACTCAAGCCTCTGTTTCATATCAAGGCCATCATTGCACCAGGTACTTTCCTTCCCTGTGTCACTTTTCTTTCCACTTTTGCACATTTTCCTTTCTTTTCTATAACTGTACCCAAGTATTTGAACTCTCACCAATTCCGGTCTCCCTCCATTCACTGTAACGTCACACTGGAAGTCACCCTCTCTCTCAATAGTCATCACTTTACTCATTTCTACATTTACTTTCAAGGCATGATGCTCACAGAGATCAGCAAAACTCTGCATTAGTCTACCAAGTTCTTGTCCAGTATTTGCAAGTAGTACTGCATCATCAGCAATCAACAAATTTGAGATATTCCATCCATCACCATTCATTACCAATGCCATTCCCCTCTCCATTACTCATGTTTTTACTTCTCTCATCATACCATCCATATATACTGTATATTGAACAACCATGGGGACATCACACAACCATGTCACATGCCCACACTGATTGGGAACATTCATGTAGATGCCCAGTTTTTTTTTTTTTTTTTATG
>JAGKTI010000688.1:65622-86952 GCA_018397915.1 Birgus latro | reverse complement strand
TGCATTAGTCAGAGGATATGAGAAAGGAATGTATGCTTCCATGCCCGAGAGAATAACCTCCGTAACGCGCAAGGCACACTCAGATGGCTCCCGGCCAAGGAAGCAATAATCATTCCATGGAAAATCAAAGAAGTACTGCCTGAGGGCCTCGCAATCTGCAGCTCCGAAGTGCCACAGGCGACGTTTCTTTGGAGGGTCCACAGGCCGTACTGGAGCGATTGGACATGTTAAGGTAATAAGATTATGATCGGAGGAGCCCAACGGAGAGAAAAGATGAACAGTGTAGGCAGAAGGATTAGTTGTTAGGAAAAGGTCAGGTATGTTGGAACTTTCTCCAAGGCAGTCAGGGATACGGGTAGGGTGCTGTACAAGCTGCTCTAGGTCATTAAGGATAGAAAAGATGTAGGCTTGTTCACCAGATGGATCAGTTTAAAGGAGAGGAGAGCCAAAGGTGGTGGTGAACACTGAAATCTCCTAGAATGGAGATTTCAGAGAAAGGAGAAATGGATAGAATGTGTTCCATCGTAGAAGTAAGATAGTCAAAGAATTTTTGATAGTCAGTAGAATTAGGAGATAAGTAAACAGCACAGATATATTTAGTCAGAGAATGACAGGAAAGCCGAAGCCAGAGAGTAGAGAATTCAGAAGAATCAAGTTCATGAACACGAGAGCAAGATAGATCATTGCGTACATATACGCAACAGCCACCTTTGGCTTTGAAATGATAATAGAGAAAGTAGGAGGATACAGAAAAGGGTTTGCTGTCAGTTGCCTCAGACAGCTGAGTCTCAGTGAGAAAGAGAAGGTGAGGTTTAGAGGAGAAGAGGTGGTGCTCGACAGCGTGAAAGTTGGAGGAAAGGCCGCGAATGTTACAGAAATGAAGAAGGAGTGAGTCAGACAGTGGTTCCAGGCAGCTCTTTGAGTCGTCACCGGGAGAGGGGCGGATGGTGGGGGCATTTATGGTCCCCCCCCCCCTGGGGACTCCGAGGCATGATTTTTGTGCGCCATTTTCGAGATAATTTTGACAAGGAAATGTAGTGTGTAGCGTGTATGTAGTTTGGTGTTGACAGAGAAACTTGTATTGGAGAGCATGCTGGTCTACTCTCTGTGTAACTGAGACACTGAAAAAGTTCAGCAAAGGAGGATGGTCAGGAGCAAGTCCTGAGGGCTGATGAAACGGGAGCTCCAGCTCTCCCTGTCATCAGCTTTCCATCCTCCTTGGGAGTACTGCCCTGCTCGACTGGTGCTACAGTCTCCTCACCTTATACATGCCTCACTACCATCATAAAAACTCTTGATGGCACTTGGCAGCTTACCATCTATACCATACATGCACAAAACCATCTACAATCCTTCTCTGTCTACTTTGTCATATATTTTTTCCTGATCCAGGATTGCCATAAACACGTTATAGTCCTTCTCACAAGCCTTCTCCACTATCTGTCTTACTTCAAATGTTTGATCTACACATCCATTGCCACTCCTAAAGCCACCCTGTTCATCACTCACAAGGACTCCTGATATCTCTCTTCCTTTCTCTATAATAAATCTTCCATATGCCTTCCCTGCCACACTCAGTAAACTTATGCCACGATAATTCTTGCACTCACTTCGCTCACCTTTATTTTTGTACAAGGGTACAATCACAACCTTTTTCCACTCTGCTGGCACAGTTTCACTCATCCGTGCCATCTTACATATCTCCAACAAGCACTTCAGTCTGCTCTCTCCACTATACTGAATCATCTCTGCACATACCTCATCATCCCCATCTGCTTTCCCATTTTTCAGCTGCTTCACAGCACTCTTCACCTGTGTGAGTGTCACGTTTCCTGGCACTCCATTCCTTCTCTGCACACCCCAAATCTATCATGTTTACAGTGGCTCTGCTTTCTCTATTCCCTTTCATCAGGCTTTCAAAATATACTTTCCATCTGGTCCTTGTTTCATTCCCATGTGTTAATAATCTGCCACCTACATCCTTCACATCTTCACATTTCTTTCCACTGTCACTTCTACATTTCCACACCTCTTTCCATAATAACTTCCAACTTTCGGAGTAGTTTGCATTCATTTTTCTTCCTAGATCATCATTTACCTCCTTTTACTTCTTTTAGTGTCTTTATGTGCTTCTTGCTCTCAATACATTCAGTTCTTATTTCAAATGAACCCCTGTCCTGTAACCACTCTAGCCACTTCTTCATCTTTTCCTTCATGGCTGTCTTAACCTCTTAATCCCACCATTCCATACCTTTCTTCTTTGTTGTTACTCTTGCCACACCACACACTGCTTTAGCATTCCTAACTAAGCAGTCCCTGTATGCATTCCACAGGCTGTCCAGATCCATTACATTCCAGTTCACTGATTCTATCTTATCTACTTTGGTCCTGTAATCATCTGCCATTTCTTTGATCCTCAGCTTCTCGACTTTCAGTCTTTCTCCCTGACTGCTCCTCTCTCTCCTGGTCCACCTCACTCCTCTCAGTTTAATCTTGCATGCCACAATCATATGATCTGACAGACCTCCACATCGTCCTCTAACAGCCCTCGTATCAGCAGTCATTCCCAGCATCGACCTCTCTATGAGCACGTAATCAGTCAGGCTCCTTTCAGCATGATCCCCATCCCTCCATACCATGTATTTTTATGTGCGTCTTTGTGTTAGAAATATAATTTACAAATGCACAACCTCCTTTCATTACACATATCCTGCAGTTGCTTCCCATTATCTTTTTCTCCTTGTACTCCATTACAACCCATTATGTTATCCTCAGGACCAGTGCCTTGTGTTTATTTATTAATTTTTTCACACATTGCTTGCTTGTTTAGATCCATTAGTTTACCACAGCAGATATTCTTCTTGTAGGTAAATAGGCCTCCTGTTTTCATTACTTCCACTGCACTCTGTGTAATGTAACCCAGACCTAATATCGCTGTGCATATTTTGGTACAGTAGATAATCAATTTAAAGTACTACTGTAATTCAGCGAACCCCTATTCCATTTTCTCGAATTTTCTGCTAAGTCAAGTTCTGTAACCAAGGTTCAATTTAATGGAAATTTTTCTGGTATTTTGAGGAACTTTCCGCTTAATCCTTGAAGCCAACAGTCAGGCCAAGTTCCTGACAATGCACACGCAAACCTAGCAAACTGTGCTAACTGTCAGTGCTACACACAGCAGTCTGAACCCCCACATTTAAATTCATTATTGTTTACATGTTAACAGTGATACATACAGTACTTACCTAGTAATAAAATATGCACACGTAAAGAATAAGGTGAGGATAGTAGTATATTAAAGACAGTACTGTAGTATAGTAAATAGGGATAGTAAAATACAGTAAGACTTACCTTCAAAAGTAGGGGTCGTGCGCTTGTTACAGAAATATACCTGACACATGTAGCCATTCTGACCCTCCAAAGCCTGTCTGGCCTTGTGTTTGTGTAGGTCATACACTTGGGTTTGCTTCTGCCCATACTCCTTCATCACTGCCCCTGGGCTTTCTTCTCAATTATTTCTAAATTCTGTGCAAGAGAAAGCCTCACCCTCCCCTTCTTTTCCTGAACCTTAGTCATGGTGCACAAAAGCTTTGGTTCAAAGGGAAAAAAAAATACAAAATGAAAAAATAAGGCTGCAATGCCCAGACAAAGCCGCAGAGACTCCGAGTTATTGCTAACAGTAGTGTGATCACGTGAATACTGTACTGTGTGGGCCGCGCGACATCACTGAGTCTCTGCCGTTGCCACTACCCAGTTGGGTTGGCGGGGACATGTGGCAACACTACTGGCCAGGGGAGTGGTCCACGATTGGCTCGATAATCCACTAGATTTACGGAACTTTATCCAGAAATTCAATAGTTTTCAGAACAGAATTTCCTTTATGGAAATTTACTCAATTTACAGAAATTTTACTTTCGATGGTGAAGTAAAACAACGGAAATAATGTCTTCCGCTAAATTGATGTACGTTAAATTGAGCATCTACTGTCTTTGATGACGTGGTTGGTATCTCAGTAACGAATAACCAATTTTCTTGAACCCACAGCCAGACAGTGGTAATGCAAAACATGTACGTGAGTCAGCAGAACTCGGCCAAGAGTGCCGACGGGTCACACTTGGCTAACATGAGCGACCACGAGATCCAGGAGCAGTTTGAGTACTTCTTTGAAGATGTGTTCTTTGAGTGTGAGGAGAAGTATGGAGAGATTGAAGAGATGTGTGTGTGTGACAATCAGTGTGACCACCTGAGGGGCAATGTCTACATCAAGTTCCGACGAGAGGAAGATGCGGTGAAAGCTGCTGAAGACCTCAACAACCGGTGGTACATGTTCCGCCCCATCTACTGCGACCTGTGTCCTGTGGCTGACTTCCGTGAGGCCTGCTGCCGCCAATTTGAAATGGGTCAGTGTGGGAAAGGTGGATTCTGCAACTTCTGGCATGTAAAGCCCATCTCACACCACCTGAAGAACCTGTTGGCCCGGTCGTCTCGTTCCCGCTACAAGCACAGATCCCGTTCCAGGTCTAGGTCCCGGGACAGATACTCAGACAAACATGACAGCAAGCACCGCCGCAGATCTCGTTCCCGTTCAAGGGACCGCGACCGGCGTGACCGTAGAGGCCGCTACTAAACCACCTGTTACACATGGCTTTGGCTACAACCTGTTTTGTTTGTTTACATGTCTGGAAGGTCTGAGCTAAGTTTCACAGTACTGTAATATGTATTTTGTTGGCAACAGCTATGAGAGCAAAATATGAAGATTTACAAGTGACTACAAAATATATTTTTATTACTACTGATTATTAAGAAAAACGTCCTGAACATAATGAAGTCAAATACTTGCTGTAGCAAAATATGGGTCAGTTCCATACTTTTTTTTAAATTAAACATTTCTAGTATAGTATTAACTAGGTTTAGCAATTTTTTATTTTGGTAAAGTTGATTAACTAAGTGATGTTTGAAGATCATTTACTGTTATTGTGGATGCCATTGCCCTTGCAATGCTTTACTGGTACTGCCCATCTAGAGACAAAAGTTACAAGGATGTTTTGGAGTTTTGTGTTATTTTAACCCCTAAAGACCTATGGCTGTCGAACAACAGGTACGGAAAATGTCACATAAAATCCTATGGCTGTCGATGGTACACAGGTTACCAAAAACTGGCAGTAGGTAGCACCACCTCTTTTATGATATATACAGTATGGGACCTGGCCAATGGCAACAAAGAGATCAGGTGGTGGGAGGCATGATCTGGCCCCCTCCCTGGGTGTGGGGACCTCTCCCCCCCTCCCCAGGCCATCTCTGCACCTCCCTTTGCCCCATTGGATCCTGCCTTCTGTGTCCCCTCCAACCCAAACTATCCTCCATACCATACCCCCTCTAGACCATATTGGGTGTGTGTGGCAGACACATTCGCTCCCTTTCCCCATCTCCTGGTGCCCCCCCACACTCCCTCCGCGTCCCTGTTCCCTGATATTTCTCGCTCATAGTGAGGAGTGACTTCTTTGTATGTGTGTGTGTATGCAGTAACCATTAGACATGTGAGAGTGAAATATACATTTTCTGGTGTGTAAAATCAAGCTCTTCAAATCTGTAAAACCAAAATTTACTTAAGTTAAATTTTTTTCCTCTCAATACACGAAGGGTAACAATTTTTATTTTTTGATGTTCTTTGGCGGTCTATATTGTGGTAACTGTAAATCATATGAGAGTGAAACATGCATCTTCAGGTGTGTAAATTCAAGTTCTTGAAACCTGTAAGAAAAAATTTTACCTTGATGAAAGTTAAAAAATCGGACCCTTTTTGCGGATCTGGGTATAAGAAGGCTGGGATATTTGTGGTCTTTAGGGGTTAACTATGAATTTTGTTTATTTGACAAGGCCTGTTTGTTAGTTTGCACTCTCAGAATGTAAATTGTCCAGTTTTTCAGCATTACATAATTTTATTTTGTCTTCCAGATCTCTGACCACTATTTCCAGTAAGTCTTCTTTTGACATTAATTATTTGTCGTTAATCTAAATTGAAATGTCCGTTTCTCCCAGTTTAAAGCAGCCATTATTTGTAAGCTGTTGCATTATTTTAGAACAGATCCAGTACTTATTGTGAGAACATAATGGATCAGATGAGGTCAGAGATCTGTGCTCTAGCAGGTGTGTAGTAATATGATACCTGATCATGGCAACAGCTGCAACACATGGCCTTTGATCTACTGTAAGTGTTTGATTGAAAGTGTTAAAGCTTTTATTTGTATATATATATATGATATACAGTTAAACAGGACAGTATATTATTCAGTACCATTACTGTTTAGTGTTTTGTTTAAAAAAGAAGTGCTGCACGTGATATTTGATAACTTGAGCTTTCTTTTTACTGTATATGATATTTGATAACTTGAATTTTCTTTTTATATGATATACGATAACTTGAATGCTCTTTTTATACATACCAGTATTTACCATCTATGAAATGGAACCACTGGGGTATGAAGAATAATTTCTGTACAAATTTTGGGTATCATATCTCATGGCATCATCAGAAAGGACCAGATAAATCATGGATTCCTGCATCATTATGTCACTGGAAATATTCATTCATTCATCATCTAATCCAGTGTTGCCCCATGAGGAGCATTGAGTATTTCAGTTATTAGACAGCTGGAGTCAACTTTTATTATAGATGAAAGTATCACCCTATGCCACAAACCAAGATGCGTAAGGGATTGGCTTTCCAACTTGTGTTTCACGTTGATATATAAGTTAGAATTACAATTAGAATTGTAGGTGTGATTTCAAAATACAGTTCTTAAACAACAATCACTTTAATTACCACAACAACTACATATGGTATAATAAAAGGAATTAGAACATATTGAGGTTATTGTACAAGATGAGCACTTGTCATAGGTACTGTAGCAAAGGATGCACAATATTGTATAATTATATTCCACATAATACTGGGAATCTAATTACCAAAGTTGTCTGTGCTAAGGGCAGGCCAGCTTGCCAGAGGGGTTATGGAGTAGGGGCCAGAGGGGTTGTGCAGTAGGGATAGTTTACTGTGAGCAATAGCTATCCTATTCTCCTAGGATACACACATTTTATCATAAAGGAACTTGTGTAATATACATCTAACATCACCTTTAGCAGACATCATTCTTCCATCAAACATCATCTATACCCGATATCTTTCTTCCATCTGATATCATCTATAGCAGATGTCCTGCTTCCATCTAATGTCATTTTTAGCAGATGTCTTGCTTTCATATACCCCATCCTTACTCCCTTTCTGTTACACTCTCACCTCTCCATTTAGTTTCAGTTAATCCACATACATCCACTGTTGCACCTTCAAGCACCTTGACAATCTCTCTCTCTTTCACCTAATCATTTGCAGCCCTTACATTCCATGTCATGATCCATACCATGTCCTTTGTTCGGTCGTTAGTCGTCACCTGTTGGTCAGTCATGGTCTCCGAGGCTTCTTGTTCGAAATTTTAGTTAGTTGTTTTCCAGGGAGGAGCACTAACCCTCTACCAACCCACTTTTCATGTACGGAACACGAGTTGGTTGGTTATAAGGTTACCACCCAGCATTTTAAATGATTTTCTGGTTTATAGGAAATCATTTGGCTTGCCACTCACTGTAGAGCTACCCTAAAAACTGAGTACCGCTACACTAAGTAGGTGGATGATGGGCGCCCGCAACTACCACTAACATCTTTAGGTATCTGTTATTGTTGTCAAATATTTATCTAAATTTCCCATTTTGAAGCATGCTGCCATAATGTTTGGAAAGAAGTTTTGATTTGTTGATTCTGCCATGGCATATCAAAAGGAAACGCTAGCTGAAATAAGGAAATATTGATGAATAGGGGCATTTGATATCATGTGAAGGCAGATACAAAGTGTAATGACAAATATGTGTGTCATTATGAGATTAGAAGGTAAACAGCTTCGTGCATCATGAGCAAATGTACAGTGAGAAAGTTTTGGCAGTACCAGCTGTTATTAAAACAGAGAGCATGAGAATGAAAACAAGACTGATTTTTTTATGGTCACTTAAGGAGGATCCTGTTCAGTAATTGTTAGATGTGATATCCGTCATCCAACATTACAGTGTATTCAGCACAATACAAAAAGGCTGTTATGTTCTGTCATATCACATTTAGTACTGTTTTTTTTTTTTTTTTTTTTTTTAAGGGGGTTATAGATTTTTCCATTGTCTGTTTCTATTTGTTTTTGCCTTGTCATTCTGTCTTTCTCCCTACCTGTTTCTGTTACATGTCATGTATTTTTGCTTTGAAGCACTCACCATCCACTCACTTGATGCAGTGCTGATCTCAAGTATCTACCCTTTCCTCTCCACCATGCTTCTTTCCTTCCATCCTCTTCTGTCTTTCCTTCCTTCATTCGTTCCTCGTCCTTCTGCCTACGGGTACTTTACCCTCTCTCTGTCTTTCTTTCCTTTATTTTTTTCTCTTCGTTCTGCCTTTGGGTGACTCTACACAGAGTGACCAGCCAAATGGTTTCCTGTACACCAGGAAACTATTTACTATGCTGGGTGGTAACATGAACCAAATTTTGGCGCCTGGTGGTTTAGTGGGTAATTATGGTGCTCCAGTCAGATTGAGCAGGTGAAGGTTTATATCCAAGGGGTATTTGGGGTTTATTGCTCATGTAATGCCACTCAGGGATGAGTGAGGCTTGTCACTCTCATCTTAAATGTCAGGACCAACTTGCCTAGTCCTGGGATCCTACGCTCCTCATGGGGCAATGTAAGATTGGATGATGGATGGATGAATTAGTGCCATATGGTTTTTGATATCTGGCACTAGGAAAATCTTATTCAGTTCAGTTCAATTCAGAAACTCCGAAAATTGGGGGCCTGTCCTTACTTTGCACTCTCAGTTGTAATAATACAGTCCTGGGTTGTTTATCGAGGGCGAGCTTGAGGATGGAGGATTCGAGGCAGCTGGGGTTGACTGGAATGCTGGAATGCCCATGATACATCACGCTTCCCAACTGCAACTGGCCCACTGGTGGAGATGCAGTGTTATTATTACAGTATTATTATTATTACAGTATTACATTTGGCAACTATTCAATACTCTTTCCACTTTAACTTGGTCTAAAATTGCCTTCTCTTCATCTTGAGTGCTGAGCTGTAAAAGATTAGCACTATAATATGCTACTAGTCACAAAACTATCTATCTATAGCCCAACACCCTACTCCTGCAAAGGGTGGCTGCAGACAAACTCCAGGTCACTCTGTCACCCACCATTTGACTGCCCACCCCTCAGCTCACTCACTCCTCCCTCATATACCTCTCAACTCCATCTCTCCACCTCTTCCTCAGTCTCCCCCTCCCTCTCCCTCAGTCTCCCCCTCCCTCTCCCTCCCTCCACTTCACCTATGTACACCCTCTTAGGCAGTCTTTCATTCTCCATTCTCTCCACATGTCCAAACCACCTCGGTGTATTTCTCCTAATTTTCTCAGTTACATCCACCTCACAACGTTCTTTCACTTCTTCATTCATCACCCTTCTTCCTTGCATAAGAAAAAAAAATTGTCACTCCACATGCTCCTCTTAGGTAACTCATTTCCACTGCTCTCATTCTTGACTTTTTCCCCTCTAGCAAGGTCCACACCTCACTTCCATATGTCAGTGTAGGGATCACAAAACTATCATGCAGTGACTTCATAACTTCCATACTCACCTCCCTATTTCTCATCACCGCTTTCAGTGAACCAACAACCTTTCTTCCCTGCTGTACTCTTTCAAGCACTTCATCCTCCATATTTCCATCTTTAATCATGACACTACCCAAGTACTTGAATGCACTCACATTCTCCATATCTTCACCATCCAACCTCACTGTGCAGTCTGACTTGATTCCTCTCAAACACAATAACTTTACTCTTGTTTACATTAACGTTCAGATTCCTCTTCTTACACACTGTCCCAAATTCATTCACCAAACCTTGCAACTCCCATTCATCTTCACTCAGCAATACTGTATCATCAGCAAACAGCAACACCGGACTCTTCCACACTTCACCCTCATTCATTAGAGCCACCCCCACATCCACTGCCCTACCTTGCACCTCCTTTACAACCCCTTCCATGAATATATTAAACAGCCATGGAGACATCACATGTCCCAGTTTCAGTCCCATGTTTAGGCAAAGAACCACTCGGCTCACCATCCACTCGCACCACAGCCCTAGCTCCATCGTACATACTCTTCACAGCACTAGACAATTACCCATTCACTCCATATATTCGTGATACCTTCCACATACCTTGCCTATCTACTGTGTCATATGCTTTCTCCCAGTCCATGAAGGCAGCATGCACCTTCTTCTCCTTCTCTAGATTCTTCTCCACTAAACATCTTAGAACAAATATCTGATCTGCACACCCTTTTCTCTTCTTAAATACCCCTTGTTCTTCAACTAGCTCCTCTGTTATATGCCAAACTTTATCAATGAGTATTCAACCACATATTTTTCCAATCACACTAAGAAGGCAAATACCCTATCGTTACCACATACATCCCTCTCGCTTTTTCCTTTGTAAAAAAAGGAACAATTATACCCGATTTCCAGTCCCTTGGAACCCTTCTCTCCTCCCAAGCCAATCTACACAACTTCCATATCCACTCCACAACAATCTCCCCCCCCCCAAACTTCAGCATTTCACACAGTCCATCAATTCCTGGGACCTTTCCCATCTTGATCTTCATTGCTTCAACTACTTCTGCCCTAATGATCTCTTCCTCCCTCCTCTCACCTCTTCTTCTCCCAGCCATTCCCCAACCACTTATACTCGCACTGCTCTCACTCTCTACATTCAACAAATCCTCAAAGTGCTCATTCCATTTCCTCATTTTCTTTCTCTTCTCACCAACAATCTATTATTCCCATCTTTCACTCCCCCACTATATCCCCTTTCACACTGTCTTACTTTCTTTACCTCCTTCCAAAACAATTTCTTATTCTCCCTCCATTTCACACTTAGATTCAGCCCAAACTCTTCATCCACTCTTACTCTCCACCAATGTCTTCACCTCCCGTCTCCTGCTAACATATACCTCTCTCTCTCTCTCTCTCTCTCTCTCTCTCTCTCTCTCTTTTCTCTCTTCCCCTCTCCTCCCCTCTCTCCCCCCCCCCCCCCCCCCCCCCCCCCCCCCACCCCCCCCCCCCACCCCCCCCCCCCCCCCCCCCCCCCCACACCCNCTCACACACACACACACACACACACACACACACCTTCTCCCCCTACAAGTATTCGCTAGCCAGTCACTATATGCCTTCTTTTGTTCTACAGCTCGTTTCACCTCATCATTCCACCATGCTGTCCCTTACACACCCCTGCATCTCCTCCACTCCACAAACCACCTCGCACACTGCGCCTATCTCTTCCATGAATATCCTGCATACTTCTTCCACCCCTTCCATCTGCTCTAACTCATACCTTCCCAATCTTTCTTCCACTATGCTCTTATACTCTGCCATTTTCTCACTCTCTTGCAACTTCTCCATTCTTTTCACAGGAGCTGTTTCCTCCTGTCTTCCCCTTCGTCTCCACCTGTTTTCTTTGCAGCCTTGGCCATCACTAAGTAATGGTCCGAGATTCCATTCCCCCACCCTTTCCACACTCTTGCATCCAACACTTGTCTTCTCATTCGCTCATCCACACACACGTAATGTCATTGTCTTTCGTTCAACAGGTTCACCATCCATCCTCCTCATGACTCTCCATGTATACCTGTGGATCATCTTATACCGGAAGAAGGTGTTGGCTATTGCCAACCCCTTACCAGCACAGATGTCCACCAGAACATTACCATTCCCATCTACTTCAGCTGGCACACCCCGCTGACCAACCACTCCATCCTCTCATACAATCCCAACTTTGCCATTGATGTCTCCAATAAAAAACACTCTCGCTCCTTCAAAACTTGTCCATACATGCTTCTACATTCGCCCAAAACTAATCTTTCACTCTTGCCACTCGGTCCTCTGTCGGCGCATACGCACATACAATCACCCAAGCTTGTATACCTACTTTCATCCTCACCCATTCAGTCCTTTCACCCACTGTTCCATACTCTCTTATATTCTCCTTCCACTTCTTGCTTATCATCAGAAATACTCCCTCACTTGCCCTCTCATTCTTATTAACTCCCGGACATATTCCTAAACCATACTCCTATTCTGTCACCCTTTCACCTTTCCATTTAGTTTCAGTCAATCCACATACAGCCACTCTTGCATCTTCAAGCACCTGAACAATCTCTCGTTCACTCCTCTTACATACCACGTTCCCATATTCACTCCTCTCACATACCACGTTCCCATATTCACTCCTCTCACATACCACGTTCCCATCCTTAGAATGTCCTTTGTCCGTTCCTTGGTTATCAACGTATAGTCCGTCCTGGTCCGAGGCGCTTTGTTCACTTGTTTAGTTCTTTTTACATAGTGGGGCACTAACCCACCACCAACCCTTTTAGTCGCCTCACGACAAGCAGGGATACTGGGGGAGTATTCTTGAAACCCCCCTACCCCCAGGGAGATGCACAAAACAAAAAAATGTATGAAAGTGATGTTGAGACTTAGTACAGTATTATCTTTTTCTGCCTTTAGGCTGTATGAAATAAACTTTTGAACCTTTATATCTTTTTCCGCCAGTGGGCTATGTGAAATAAGCTGCAGAAGGACATAGTCATGTTAAGAAAGAACTATGGTGAAGGGGTAGGAGAGCTCAAAGAGCTCGAGTGGCTCATTTTTGCAAGAGAAGCACATGCTGCACTTAATTTGACCATACAAATTAAAGCCATTTCATACCACCCAGGAGGTTGCATAGAAATATCCAATATGTAAGAGAACTAGGGTCATAATCTGGGATCTCTTATGTAAGTGCTGCAGGTTATCAGGGGTGGCCTTGCTGGGTGTGGTGTGAGACTAATGGCATGTAGGATGTGGTTATCAATATAATGTTTTAAAAAGTCCAATTCCACGAAGCCTGAGTCCCAGTTGGATAACTAAACACACTGGACGCTCTCTGACAACTCATCTTAAGCCAGAATGGTGGAATTTGGCTTATCCTTTCCTAGTGGAGAGATTCAGACAGTGATGTTGATAATGATGATTCATTGTTTTAGTGTTTTAATGAGGCCAAGTCAATATGCTGACAAGCACTATATGGCTGAATAAATACAGTCAATCACTGCTGAGTGTTCTTATAACATTGCCCATGATTGGTTTCTATCATGCAAAATTAAAGGCAAAGTGGAGAAGAGCCTTGCTTGCTGATACTGTGCCACATGACTCACGAAAAACAGTTCACAAGATGTACAGTCACTGGATGTGGTGCAAGGGTAAGAGAGAATAAGTTGTTTAGTACTATATTTGCCATGACTCTCTCTCTCTCTCTCTCTCTCTCTCATAGAAAACTATATGGCTGGATGATTATGACACTATTACTGTAAAATAGAGAGGGGTTAAAGTTGAACTACAGTAAGTTAACATAAGCACGATAGTACCATATCCACAAACCCACAAATACTCACAGGATGCAGCAAGTGCCTTCAAAGAGACAGCATATGATTGACACCTTGAGCCTCTCGTTGCAGTGGCCACAAGTAGCTTCTGTTCCAGCCGCCATCATCACCACCACCAACAACAATAGCAACGCTAATGCCACGCTTCTCATTCTCCTTGCGTGGTAGGGAACTTGAGATCTCGCAGCTACGGTAAGTTCCTGGGAGTGAAGTATACAGTGAATTTTCTTTATATAGGTGTCCCAAGGCTTTATGTACTAACACTGACTTTAGAAGGCTAGTCAAGTGCTAATTCTGAGAAAGAGAGAGAGAGAGATTGTCATCTATGAGATTATCAGTACTTTTAGCTCTCTAACGGTTAAGAACTCGCGATGAACTTTTTACTCAAGATTAGCAAAAGAATCACCTGAAATAATTCAAGTCCTGGGACACCCTGTATGTCGATGATGCCCCAGTATATCAACTTTTCAAATACAACTAGGACTGGAAACTGGCAATTCAACTTTATAATGCAATAACGGATGTTTAGCATTTTGTAATTTATAGTGGACATAATTGCAGAAAAAGACCATGCAAGAAGCAATATATAACAAGAACTTAATGTGTACAATGCTTGGATGTTGCTGTGGGAAGTGTGGAGACCCTTGTGGTTGTGAGAATGCTGTTGGTTGTCTATTAGTAAGCAATGGTGGCAATACGGGTGATTGTCAACTGATTGTATAATTATGCTAATTACACCAAGCACAATACCACACTCAGCAATAACTATACTCTTCACTTGCAACATACAAAGCAAGGTCTTCAGGCAATCATGTAAACTAGGTAAATATATATAATATAATTACCGTAAAATTACATCAGATGTCTTGAAAGCATAAACAGCAATAATTCCAGTCGTTATTTAACAACACGTGCGGAGTAAGGTGTTATCAAGTAATGTTGGAAAAATATGTACATTGCTGTTAATTCGTGCATAACAAGTCCTGCAGGCACATTACATGCAAGGTAATGTTTGTTGTGCTGGGAAGGGAGGCTATCCAGGAAGTGATGAGCCAGACTTTCACTGCAATTACACGCTGGTGAGGTAACAGCAAGCCCACCGTCACCGTCACCCACCTGTCCGTGCCTCCAGGAGCAGAGATAAACAACTTCTGATGGTGAAGTTGTGTTGCAGAGGTATGGGATTTTTTTAAAGTTATATCGCAATGGTAGGGAATCCTTTGAGGTTATATTGCATAGGAAGGAAGTATCATAAATGCAGGCCTATACTGCGGAGGTAGGGAGTGTTCTGGAAGGTTCGACCGTGGTAGCTGTTATGATGGAAGGCTCTTGTATCGATATCTGTAGAGCGAAAAAAAAAAAAAAAACGCAGTGTTAGAAGTTACTTAGTCTTTATGAACATTTGCAGTGTTGGGTTGTTTTTGTGTATGTAGACTGTTAACTCATTATTTTTGCCCACTCCAGGCAAACAGTCAGTGTAAGCTAAATTTCAATCAGTCTTCACCTAAAATACGACCTGCAGCTGTCGAATTTATACATCCAGGTGAACAGGGACATGGAAGCTTTATCTAACAGCCTGATATGTAACGGTTGGGTGTTGCCGCCTGAAGATGTGTGTGTGTGTGTGTGTGTGTGTGTGGTCATCCACGGCCATTACATAGAGGCGAACTTTCCCTTTTGTTTGTTGGCGTATACAAGTGTGCCGGGGGGGGGGGGGGGATTATAATAGTAGATTACGTGACGTTGGTGGTAGGGTTTTGGCGAAACGATTATGATGGTAAGTAGGGTTGAGTGTGGACTGGGATCGGGAGATAAAACCCTCTCATGGTCGGAAAAACGCTAGTGTACTTTATGCTGCCTGGCGTCCGGCAATTTATCCAACTGAGAGTGATCCTTATGAGTCTGAGAATGTTGATTTTGTCGCCAACTCGCATGACTGGACTCGTACATTACATGCAGCCTGTACCAACACGAGTTTGGCGCCAGCACATGACTAACAACATGTCACAAACCCCAAAATGAAAAAAAGTGGGCTCATTTCTGCCTTTAGTATTATAAGTATTTCGCTTCTAAAATTAATTCTAAGTACAATTAACGTCCGCAGTACACCGAGTTCTTTGTACAGTGTTTGCATTAACATGTCTATAAACTGCTTTGAAATAAACTCGGCAGAAAGCTTTTGAGTCAGAGTGTAGGGTACTTTACCAAACGCTTCTGGTAATATTCTGTTCAATGATACTGATGTTATTCAAACGTGTGAAGGGCAATATTCGTACTAGCTTTTCACTAATACCATGGTTAGTCATATCAGAATGTACTTTCACCTCCACAGATACAAATAAAAAAAAATCTACGTGTATTGAAATAATGATACAGCTAAATGGCGGCACTTGAGGTGGCATTTCATTGGCGGCCGGGATCATTCCAAGCACACGCTCCCAGAATAATTATTTCAACCTGTTTTTGGTTAGTTACGTCATTTAACTGCTCCTGGAGTGTATTGGAAAGTGCGAGAATAGCTCAAGACCTATTGGAAGTGAGTTACAAGTGAAAGTGGTGTGGAGAGGCTATAATACGAATATGATTTCCACTCATTCAGATTCCCGTACGTATACTTCTCCCACTTAAGCTGCCGTCACACTGGACCAAAAGTGGCTAACATGCGACCAGCTTTTGCGAGGCAAAACGGTTAGCAGAGTCTAGTGTCCGTCACACTCGTATGTTCTTGCGAGCCGAATCGGCTAACAGTGTCGTCTGCCTTGGCCCCCGTGGACATTTGTAAACAAACCACCATGGAGTACCCACTCCCTTTTCCTCAGTTTCTGTAACCGCTTTACGTACTTTAGCAACTCCAGAGCCACAGAGCAGTCTACTAGTGTTTTCCTTGCTGTAGGATCCATATCGAAATCTGATTTCTACTTGTTGTTTGGAGACAAAACAGACGGCCTCCGCGCCTGGTCACCCGTGTGTCCGAATATTTCTGGTTACAAGAAAAAAAAAAAGTAAAAATGAATAAAAACCACAAGAATTAAATTGCATTTACTTAACAAATTTAGTTTAAGTTTCCTTCTATGAATAACTGAATATTTTCTCACCGATTACAAAATTAACATAGGCTCATTTGAGTTCCAATCCCACCAACAAGCTGTGAGCGAGAATTGTTATCCACTTCGCCTCGCAAGCGAAATCTCGCTCACCGTGAGTCAGTTTGGCTAGCGGCTCGCAAAACTGGCTCGCATGTTAGCCAGTTTTGTCCCAATGTGACGGTACGCTCATTTACGTGTGGTTTTTAACTTTACTCACTATGCTGTAATCCTTTAAACTCATTCATTCATGATATTTAACTTGATTCATTAGATGTTTAACCTCAATGAGACGAGTATATTAAAGAGCTCCCATTGTAAAACAGTACGTTCATGAGAAGAGATCAACTGACAGGCATTTTACTACTCAATCCCTCCACGAGTGTTTTTGTGTCTTGTTTTTTGCTGTGAATGCGTCAGTGGACTGTAGGATAAAGTTGCCCTTCTACTATCACCATCATCCTTTCTGGGATAGGGAGGGAACTGAAGGACGTTTGTATAACCAGGAAGCAAAGTTGCGGCGGGCCCCTACACGCTTTTGCGGGATAATAGATGAACGGATGATAGATATTTTTTGCTTTCCCTTCCAGCAGATGACCAGCAGTACTCCACCATTGTTCCCAGGTTGTTTCGTCATCGCTGCTTTGTTGTCGCGTGAAAGTCAGCGTACCTGTAGAGTTTACCTGCCTTCTCTTCCTCCTATTGTGTTCCTCGTCAGATAACACTTGGTGACATTCAGCATTCTTATAAACATCTAGGCTTAGGACTTAAAAGTATTGGAATAGTTTGTTTTCACATTTCAGAACAACTTGAGTACTAACTCGTGGTTTCATGAAATTCGAAATGGGTTTCCTTAGTTATTAGGCAAATCAGTCCTTTAATCTGGATACACCAGGCCATCAACTAAACTTGAAGAGGTTAAGGATCTTTGTCAAACGAGTCGGAGTTACTTTCTCAGGTTGTTAGGGCGGCAGAAAGTAAATATTCGCCTCGATTCTCGTGACTTTCTTACCCTCAGTCCGTTAACAGATACTGTATATGTTATGGAGCATAACAGCCTCACAGCAGTCAGTCCCGCCATGTTGATTTTTTTGGGTAAGACAGTGTGTAGTTTTTTTTTTCACATTATTTCCATAGCACTTCTTCGTGACTAACATCATATTTTAACCAGTTCAAGATGGAGAAATAGTTTTAGGCAAAGTAAAACGAGTATATGAAATATTGAAAAAGGGATGTTTCTTGGCCGTATTTTAATTGACATATATAAGCTTTTTAACACGTCTACCTAAGCGATTTATTCTGCAGATAGCACTTCAGTATCTTCCTGTATATTATTGATGGAAACTACGTGGATATTAAAACGATGCAAAAGGAATACAAGAGAGTTTTAAGGGCTCATAATGTCGTCGGTTAAGGAAGCTCCCTAACACCTTTTCCTTGGCGATTTATTTTTGGATATGGCTGGTTAATATCCTCTTGTGCCTTATTTATGCAGAGTGTGAAGATATTGGAAGGATTTATGTAACAAAAGAACAGTAATCAGTAATAGATAAAATAAATCGTTTACGAAATGGTGCTAGGGAGCTTCCTCAACCAGTGAGAATACAGGCCATAATATACAAAATAATTCGCTATGAAAATGCTAAGAAACCTACAATAGAATTCAACCCTTAGGCCCTACCTTACTGCTGGAAGGATGATGTTACTGCGCTTAGGGCTGGGAGTTACTGCGAGAGAGACTGAGTGGTGGCGTAGACGGTAGATGAGGTGGAGAGATATGGAGGGGAGGGGTGGGGAGGAAAGTGAGGTGGAGGGAGTAGGAGGGAGGGTAGAGAAGCGATTTGAAGGGGAGGGAAAGGGGGAGGAAAAGGGGAGCAAAGGAGAGAAGTAACAATGGGTCGAGAGACGTGGCAGGCTGACCTCCTACCACTCGCATACGAATCTGAGGGACGAGTAGGTAGCTGACCCTCAAATACGTAGCATAACATGTATAATCAGTCATACTGTATTGTGTCAAATCGCTGTATTCTTTATGGATAATATACGTGTAAGATTGGTTTGCCTGTGTTTTTAAGCCCTGTTCCTTTGGCTGCATGCTCTGGATCCACAGCCCTGTCCACTACGGGACGCTCTAGCTTTCTCCCCCACCTCCTCGAATCCTATCCACCTCGTCAACTTCGTTGCCTGGTGGCGTGGCTCATTGAACCAGCGAAACACTATGTAGCAAACTGAGCTTCATAAACTTATACTTTCATAATGAACCAAGCTAAAAGAAGTATATAAATATAGTTAAGGTTCTCTCACCTACACTAATAAGGTTGCTTGATATCTTTCACAGAATTGAATATAAAATTACTAACAAACATCAGTTCAAGCTGACATCATTATTCCTCTAGCTCACAGGTAATAAACCCAAAAAACCCTAACACTGAGTGAGATAGTTCCTAATTTACTCAACTAATAGACAAGCAAAATGCTCAAAGTGAACCGTTACAAATACCCGAGGTATATTAAACAAAGTCAAAAATAACAGCCAAAACAGAGAACAATAACAAAGGGACAAATGAGTCGTCCTGACAATTCCCCCCCCCCTCCCTCTAATGTCATACATGACATGTGGGACAAGCAGATTGTTACAGGCGACTCAGATAACACGTTGTCCTTTCCTTTTATAGCCTTGATGGTGAATGCATAGTTCTGCAGAAACAAAGCCCATCTCAGTAATCTAGAATTTTCTGGCCTTTTCTTCATTAAATAAGAAAGAGAGGATTGGTCTGTACACATTATGAATTCTTTGCCGTACAGATAACGATCAAATTTCTTGACTGCGTAGACTATGGCTAAACACTCCTTTTCAACGACCGAATATCGGGTTTTCCGAGGTTGTAGCTTCCTGCTGGCAAATGTAATGGGTAGTGTCCCATCCTCAAACTCTTGCAATAGGGCGGCACCAACAGCATACGCAGATGCATTAGTCTGTACAATAAAGGGAAGATTAAAATCAGGTGATCTTAACACTGGCTCTGAAGTGAGTCTTTCTTTTAACTCTTGAAAAGCTACTTTATGCCTCTTCTCCCACTTTAGTTTGTTTGGTTGGCCTTTCCGCAACAGATCAGTCAGAGGTGTATTAGAGAATACTGTGGTATAAACCTCTGATACCATCCCGTCAATCCAAGGAAAGATCTCAACTGCTTCTTTTTGTTAGGGGGAGGAGTGTCAAGGATTCGCTTTACTGGACAGTCCTGTGGTGTGATCTTGCCCTGTCCTACATTATGACCCAAAAAGGTTACAGAGAAGTATCCAAGCAAACGCTTAGTAGGCCTAATAGTTAATCCAGCCTTTCGGACTCTGTCAAACAATTTTCTCAGTAATGTCAGATGATCACTCCAAGTTACACTACGTCCTAGCACATCAGCTACATAACCGTCAACATCATTCATCCCCAACAATAGCCTTCGCATCATTCGGTTATAGGTGGCTGGGGAATTAACCAAGCTGAAAGGCATCTTGGTAAAATGGTAGCAACCACTAGCTGTGGAAAAAGCAGTAAAGGCTTTACATGACTGTCATGGGAATCTGCCAAATTCCCCTAGTAAAATCAATCTTCGAAAAATACTTTTTACCTGTCAGCTTAGTCAAAATCTAATCTGGGTTAGGCATTGGTTCATTGTCAGATTTTGTGCTCTTATTGAGCTTCTTGTAATTTACACAGAACCATCAGGTTTTCTTACCAACACCACAGAAGCACCGAATTCAGAGTTCGACCTTTCAATTATTCCAAAGCTCAGCATACTCTGAATCTCCTCCTCAACTGCTTTACTTGTGGCAAAAGGCAATGGATATGGCTTCTCTCTGATTGGTTAATTTTCAGTCAACTCAATCACATGTTTAGCTAAGTTAATTACTCCAGGTCTGTCTGTGAATATTTCAGAAAATTCTGTTACGAGCTCTCTTAACTCACGTTGTTGCTCAGGTGACAACTCAGGGTTGATACTTACATCCTGAAATGTTTCCGTGCCTTTTACCTCTGGTACTTGTAGCAGCTGATCGCCCTCTGCTACTTCCTCACAGGTAATCACCGATACCACCGCCACATCAACTCTCTCCTCGTACCGTTTCAGTATATGAGCATGGAAAACCTTTGTTTCCCCATTTCCCAACATAACTCTGTAATCATAATCATTAATTACTTCAACAATCAGAAAAAGGTCCTTTCCAGCTAAGCAGTAGCTTACTGCTATCCGTTGGTACCAAGATCAGAACTTTGTCTCCTACATACATGAAGCGTTGTTTTTCCCTTTTGTCATAATGAAGTTTGTACACCCTACCTTTACCTATATTTTCATGAACAAGTTTGCAAGTTTCCTCCAATTTGTTTCTCAAATCAACTACGTACTGGTATGTATTATAAACTTCCCCCCTGTCACCTTTACCTGTCCATACATCTTTGAGCAAGCTAAGTGGGCCCTTCACAGTGCGGCCATACAATAATTCTATCTATTGCCAGACGCCTCAATCCCGCACGGGGTGGCCACAAACAAATCGCCTCCATGTCGCTCTGTCCCCCGCCATTTCACCACCCCGCTCCCAACTCACACACCCCCTTTCTCATGTACCTCTCCACTCCATCCCTCCATCTCATCCTCGGCCTCCCCCTCCCTCTCGCCCCCTCCACCTCACT
>JAGKTI010000688.1:23035-50982 GCA_018397915.1 Birgus latro | reverse complement strand
CATCGTTCCCTGGAAGTGGTACAAAATACTGCCCTACGTGTGATGCTTGGGGCACCACCATGGACGCGTCTTGTTAATCTTCGGGCTGAGAGCGGCTTCCCATCTCTGCAACATCGCATTTGGGCACAAACAGCAGCTGTCGCTGCTAAGCTATGCAGGCACCGGCCCCACCTTCCTGTCTCTGTTCTCCTCCGGCGAACACTTGATCAGCCCCCGAATCCACGCCCTGGAGGTGATTGGATTCTCCTTGCCGCCAACGCAGTTCGCAGACTTGATGCCGCTGATGCCGTCAGGGGTGGTCCTGATTTGCCTGACCCTGCCTATGCTCCAGCACCACCCTGGCTTCCTCCTGTGATTAGGTGTGTTGAGCCTACTGTGGCAAACCCAAGGGCCTCTCTTCCTGCTCTTCTTCAACAGGATGGATTGCGTCGTATGGCGGCTCTCTACACTCCTGATGCTGCCGTCTATTATACAGATGGGTCTGTGGGTGCTGATGGGACTGCAGGCGCTGCTTTTATTTGTGACGAGTGGGTTGAGTCCTGGCGTGTCACCTATGACTTCAGCCTACCAAACTGAGCTTGTTGCTATCCTTGGTGCTCTTCGCCATGCCGATCGCTTCCCCCATCGGTGCATCATTATACATACAGACTCCCTTTCTTCTATACATGGCCTGCAGCAGCTCAATTTCACAGACAACAGGTTCCTACTTACCTCCATCCTGGCTGTTGCAACTACCATCGCTAGCTGGGGAGGTGAAATTTATCTACACTGGATTCCTGGACATGTTGGAATTATGGGCAATGAGCATACTGATGCTGATGCTCACCTCGCCTGCACTCTCCCTATCGTCACCTTTCTGTTACGACCTAGCTTACCTCGCATCTTGCGACAAGTAACTGATGCTGTCCACCGTCTTTCCCGGGAAGATCATCAATTCCAGGTATACGAAGTCTCTCGCTCTGCCACCTGGTATGCCATTGCTACAGCCTATACACCTGTTGATGTACCCACCAGCACATCCAATCACCTTCTTGTCAAGCTTCGCCGGTTGCTTCTGGGATATCCATGCTATAACCAGATGACTGGTGGAAACCCGGGGCCGTGCCCTCACTGCTTCGGCATTAGTGCAGTGCCTCTTTTACATTATATTCTTGACTGTCCTGCAACATATTGTCTTCGACGTGGCTTTGGTGAGCAGCTTCTCAGGGATGACGACTATCGTTTGGCTGCAGAAACTATTGTTCGGGCACCTGCCTCTGTGATTTTGGGGGTTGTGGCTACCTACCCTCCCCCACGTTAACCTGTAACCCTAAATCTTTGTACAGCTTTTCTCTGACGGGCTTTTGTTTTTGCCCGTGTCCTCCCAATGGGGAGGCAAATCTAAATCATCATTATCAAATGCCTCTGCAATACAATGCTCCAAATTCATTAAATGATCTAGTGAACTTCTGTATTTACGGAAGCCACATTATCGGTCATTTAACAAATTCTTCAACTCTAAAACAAAAAGAAGCCTATTATTAACCATTCGTTCCATGACCTTACATAGATAAGAAGGCAATACAATAGGACGAAATGAACTGGGATTCTTAAGACGACCAGCCTCTTTGGGTATCGGTATGACGTGCGCAGAGTGCCATGAGTTTGGGAATGTTCGAGATGCCCAAAACTCACTGTACAGTGCTAACATCTTAATCAGGTTGTCCTGATTAAGATGATGAATCATATCGTACGTGATGGTGTCTGGTCCAGGGCTGGTGTCTTTACAGGATTTAAGGGCAAAGAGCAGTTCACCTAGCGTAAACTCTCGGTTGTAAGGTGAGTCTACGTCTTCTGTGGCAGAGTCTAATATCTGTAGCTCAGCCGTGCATTTATGATGTTGGAAACGCTGGTCATAATTGGCTGAGCTACTTACGGGTGAAAAACTCCTGGCGAGGATGTTAGCAACGTCCAAGGGATCGTCATAAATGGTGTTATTGACCTTCAGGGTGGTAATGGGTAAGTAAGGGACTTTATTATTTAGTATAATTATAGTGGACCAGACTTTACTGAGTGGAGTAGTTCGATTCACCGTGGACACAAAATTCCGCCAGGAGTCACGTTTGGCCCTTATTATTATTCTCCTTGCCTCAGCCCGTGCCTGTTTGTATGCAATGAAATTTTCCTCAGTGGGCTGACTATCAAAAATCCTGTATCTCCTATTGCGTTTCCTAAATGCTTGTCGGCAATCCGGCGTCCACCAATGTGCTCTATGCTTCGCATGAACTGTAGAAGTCTTGGGAATAGCAGCCTCAGCTGCGTGTATAATGGAACTGGTTAGATTTTTTACCTTAACATGATGGTCTCCCCAGATATATCTAAATTGGCGATCCTTGAGAAGGATCCCCATTCTGCTTTCTTATAGTTAAATTTTGGAGGAGGAGGGTCCGAAACAATGTCACGTGTATAAGAAAGACAGATGGGTAAATGATCACTTCCCAAGGAGTCATCATAGGGGTCCCACAAGAAATCTTGATGTATACCTGGGGAGGCCAGAGATAAGTCAATGGCCGAAAAGTTACCAGTACGATCATCTACACGAGTCGCTCTACCATCGTTCAGAAGACAGAGGTTGGACTGTAGTATTAGGTCGGCTACTTGCTCCCCACGACCATCGATCCTCAAGCTACCCCATTGATAGTGATGGGCATTAAAGTCGCCCAACACTAACTTATTTCTGGGGAGATATTCAGATAGTGAATTTAAAGCATCACTGTCAATGGGGCCATGTGGAGGACAGTACAGAGAGCAAATGGACAGATACGTGTTATTAAATTTTACTCTGCACGCGACAGCTTCCAAAGGAGAATTTAGAATCACTTCCGTTTGTGGGTGTGATTTGTGTGTGTATATGGCAACTCCGTGACCTTCATATCTTCTATACGAGTGGTAGTGTTTGAACTGTGGAGGATCAGGGTGATCCACCAAGCGCGTCTCCTGTAGACAAATAACGTCTGGCCTGTGCATAGCAAGCAGAATTGTTATATTGTGTAATTTATTCCCAAGAGTCCTGCAATTCCATTGTAATATAGTGAATGCGACGATTTAAGATTTATGCTGTGGGCCAGTGTGCTTAGTCTTTTTATGCCGCCCACCACCAGGCGAGCGACTACAGGGGGACCTATCCCGGTGCTTGTTGACGGAAACCTCCATGGTATCATCAATAACGAGGTTCCCAGACTCCCCCGAGGAAGAGCTAACCTTCCTCTCCCTCGCTGGAGTAGGAACTGGAAAAACATGAGGACGTGACTGCTTTGTGAGGGTGGTCATGTTACACTTACTAGACTTGTCAGACTTCGTTTTAGGCCGTACTGATGGAGAGGCAGCAGCAGCCTGAGAATATGTTGAAGCCTTAGGGAGGCGAGTGGTTAGTTAGTTAGTTTAAAGATTTCCTTCATCTATAGTGAAGGCCGGCCCATACATTAGCCCGGCCAGTGGGGTGATGGCTGATTAAAATAATAGTAAGGGAGAAGACAGGGCCTGGGGAATGCCCAGCACACACGCCCTGTCTTCTGCTGGCTTGGGGTGTGTGTGAGGCATTTTTTTTTTGGGGGGGGGGTTAATGGCCATCGTCCGCTTGGGGGACATTAGGCAAACCAAATATATGGAGAAAGGTAAGTAGAGCAGCCTTACGTCACAACTGGCTGAGCTCTTACCGCAGTCATGGCGGAAGCATGTGATAGAAGGATCTCAGATCGGCTAGACGTGCCTCCTCCCCGCTGATGATCAGGACGGGTCTGATCTCCTCACCCATGTCGGCAGCCCGGAGCAGATCGTAGAGGGTGGTGTATGTTGTGGCTCCGAGCTGGTACGACCGGGTGTGGGCATCGAGGGTCAGGAAGTGGCTGTAGGGGGCTACATCTAGCCGATCCTTGAGGTCGATGATTGGAGGGCGAGATGGATGGCCCTCCGCTGCTGGAGGAGGAGAGGACTCACAAATCTCCTCGGACGAGGAGCCGGTCGACGCTTCCTCGGCCATGGAGGCAGCATCTGAAGAATCCTGCCCCTCCTCCGTCATTGCTGGTTGCTCGTGGATTTGTGCCGTGGTCTGATCCGTGGTCTTAGACAGTGCCGGGTCGTCAACAGAAGAGGGAGTGGCAGTTTTCCTATTGAGGGGAGCCTCGAGTCGCAGCCTCTTCCTCGGGGTCTGATGAGGGGCAGCAGGTCGTCGCTGCTAGGCCCTACACTCCCGTCACCGGAGAATCGAGTGTATGTCCCGGGCGAAGCACTCTGGGATGACAAGGCAAGGCAGCCTGTTCTCCTCAAAGATCTTGGGGAGGAGAACGCACAAAGCCCCATTGTCACCCCCACAAAAAGCCTTTGCCGTCGCAACACATACATCCATGAGGAGATTTAGCTGTTTAGGATTCCCAGGATCCCTAGCCTAATGTCCCTGGGCCGTGAGACGTCGCCGTGCATGGGCAGAGCCCTGCACGGCCACACCTCCTGGCCCAGTGACATCCCGGGCCTCAGGACCCTTTGGAGTCCCAAACAAACCAAATTCCACCCGCTCTCCATCACCTAGGGAGTGTTGGAGGTGTCGTGGATTCGGCTTAACGATCGCTGAACGGTGCGCGAAAACATCAATGCCAGTATCCTGGCGTTTGATGAAACTGTACCCCACACTCACGTTAAACCAAACCACAGCCCCCTTGATCTTCTGGGCTGCAGGAAACTGTGGCTGACTTTTAGCCCCCCTCAACGGGTCGCAGGCGTTATCGTCAGCACTGACGTCTGGCATGGTCGGCTACTGGATCCTCTCTGAGGCGAGTGGATTTCGGCCAGAGACTAAGCACCGGCGACTGCTACCTTTCCGGGGCATCGGCTGGGAGTAAGAGGGGCGCCGGGGAGGAATACAGGTGCGCTGTTCCTGCTCCGAGCCGTTCAGTAGCAGCGGTGGACCCCCAGTGGTACTGGGGGGGTTCGGGGGGTTGGTGTCGTCTGCATTGGCCGTCGCGTCGTCTACAGCCTTAACCCCTAACTCCTGTATTTCAGTTTTCTCACCTACACTAATAAGGTTGCTTAATATCTTTCACAGAATTGAATATAAACTTACTAACAAACATCAGTTCAAGCTAGACATCATTATTCCTCTAGCTCACAGGTAATAAACCCAAAAAACCCAAACACTGAGTGAGATGGTTCCTCATTTACTCAACTAAAAGAAACAGACAAGCAAAATGCTCAAAGTGAACTGTTACAAATACCCGAGGTATATTAAACATAAAGTCAGAAATAACAGCCAAAACAAAGAACAATAACAAAGGGACAAATGAGTCGTCCTGACACTCGCCCGGACGGAGTCCGGTGTGGTAGTGTTTTGGGTCGAGGTTCTTTGTTTCTATGTATGCAGCATTACAAAAAAATGGCTGAATGAAATTACATGAAACTTTCAGGATATGTGGGAACTAGTCCCAAGAGAAAGTGAATAAATTTTGGAGGCAAATGAGTGACCCTAAAAGGTCAAAATCAAGGTCATGGATTTTCAGAGGGCTATGACTTGAAATCGGCTGAAGATGGATATTTACCATTTTCATCTAAATGGAACTCCCATATGGGCTTTCATTTGGCACCATGACCTTTGACCTTGAAAGGTCAAACTCAAGGTCACAGATGTTCAGGGGATTAAAAAAAAAAGAAACCCCCGAGCTAGACCTTACAATGAGACCATATAGCCCCACTAGGTAACAGGAGGGTGCTACCCCTCCCGGCACGGCAGTCTCGGGCGCGGATCGAACTCGCGACCCCCCGGTCCCAAGCTTGATGCTCTACCTCTGAGCCACCGTGCTCCCAGATGTTCAGGGGGCTATAACTCGAAACTGGTTGCAGACAGATATTTACTATTATCAACATAAAGGAAGTTCCAGAGGAGCTTTTAATTGGTACCACAACCTTTGACCTAAGTGACCTTGAAAGATCAAACTTAAGGTCACGGTTATTCAGGGGGCTACATCTTGAAATTGGGTGGAGCGATGTTTACTATTTTGGGCACATTAGGAAGTCCCATACGAGTTTTTAATTGGTACCGTTGCCTTTGACCATAAGTGACCCTGAAAGGTTAAACTTAAGGTCACATATCAAGGGGCTATAACTCGAAACTGGTTGAAGATATTTTACTATTATCAAGATACAGGAGGTCTCATATGGGCCTTCATTTGACACCACTACTTTTGACCTTGAGTGACCTTGAAAGATCAAATGCACGAGTAGATTTTCAGAGGGCTATAACTTGAAAACGGTTGAAAATAAAATAGCTCCTTTCGGGCGAGCTTTGTTATGCCTGGCACCACTTGTTTGAGGGTGGGTTTGAATGAGAGGTGTGTGATGTCTCCTTGGATGTTCAGTAACCACATGGACACAGCACACTGGGGAGAGACAAACTGGAGAAAAAAGTAGGAATTATAGTACCCATTTTCATGTCTGTAGATAATAATGTGAAGAAATGGTATAAGGAAGGAACTGGCAGATTGGTATGGAAACCCAAGAATGTATGTGACAAAACTAAAAAATTAAATGTACGAAAAACTGAAGTTATGGTTTACTAACAGTGCTGATTGATTTTCTGCAAACTTGAACACTTCTGCAATCAAGTATAAATACCTGGGAACTAGATTTTGTCCTTGAGGTGAGGCAAAGATGTTCAAGGCTTAAAATAATGTGTGAACAATTGTGTGGGCCATTTTGCTGGGTGTGCAGTTTAGTACAGTACTTCCACTTTTGTGCTTTCTCTTTTTTTTTTTTGTTTCTGGATGCTACCTCACCTCTTCTGTTAGGTAAAAATATGGAGTGGGATGATGATGATGTAGTATGTCAATATAGCTAAGAAGGAATGCATAACAGGAATGGATGAGTGAAAAGGTGAAAAACAGAATCAATAAAGTAAAACTAACTGGAAAATGAGGGGAGGAAGATTAACAATGCAGTGGAGAGACGGAGGGGATGGATGCCTGAGGTAGGGAAGCTGGGAGTGATGATGAGTGGTGCCCAAGAGACTGGAAGGCATTTTTGTTTCAGCCATCCTAGATGAACTCAGACTGGGTACCAGGCAGTACACAGACAGATTAGTACCACCATATAACTACACTGTACCTTCTTTCTGGGTAATGTTCAGTATTTTAAATAAACAGACATACTGGTGTTGTTCTTATAAATTTTATTGTGCTGAAGTTTATTCTCAGCTGTGGTTTGAATGTACAGTCTAAGTCTATGATATGAATTTTCATGATATGAAGCTACAGTAAAAATTCAGAAAATACTTACATGACTAGATACTTGAACTGTTTTAGGCAAGGCCACACAAGTACTACTACACTCAATACTGTAATGAAGTCTTATCCCCCATACCTTGTAGTTAATTAAAAATTTATCAGGTAATAATAGCACATTATTTTGAGAAAAAATACAGTGCTTTGGTGATTTAAAAAATAAATAAACAGCATTCACAAAGGGTAAAACATGCACCACAGGACTGCCACTAAAAATGGCACACTCAGCAGCAGTTACTATCAACAAAAAACTTTGAACTTTGCTATAAGTATTTTCCCTGAGGTGAAGGTAACACCAGAAAACAAATCAGTGGGCAGAAGTGAACGAGACAACAGATATCAGTCACACTAAAACAACACTGTCTTACCAAATTAAACTTCTGATAAACAGAACAGTACGTAAATTTGTAACATCTACATAAAATCGCAGCAGTATGAAGGAAAGCTTTGTTAGCATCTCAGCCCATTTCATATAATGGGACATAACATTATGATGATGATAATGAACACTGTATTTACAGACTGACAGTAAACAAGGTTACAAAGCTTCATTCAAAACTGAAACAAAACAAAACATTTGGGAAAAAGCTTGGTTAAAAAGTGTAAAGTTAATTCAGTTCTAATAATAACATCAAGATGACTTCATCCAAGTTTAAGGTACCTTGTAAGCATGACCCACAAACTTATATCACTTACTGGTATACAGTATTAAACTGAAGTAAACAACACAGAGTTATAAAAATGATGGGTATATTTTCACACATAACTAACCTTAGCATGAGATATATCATAAAACCTAATGTGAAGGTTGTGCTTTGATACAAGCTGCTAACAATAATTTGGTTTTAAGACAAAACCAGTAAGGTAAAAAAAAAAAAATCATGTGTAATAATAATTAACTAAAACTACAGATTCCCAGCATCACAGTTTCAGCAGTTATATTCACAATGCGACAGGTACTGTTAATGATCGCTGCTGGCTCACCATGACATTCTCAATGATACAATGAAGGTATCTATGACATTTTATCTGAGCTGCAAAAAGGCAGTCTGCAGATTCTGAGTGTCTTTCAGTACCACAACAATGTGATGCTATCACATTCTGCAATTAGCTAAACAAAACCAGTGCACCCATACCTTGATATCAGGCAGTGTTGTGTACCAGTGGAAGCATTCGGTCAGTGAGTAAGTCGGATATCGAAGCAATTTCCCCATAAGATACTGAAGAAAAGCCAGAGATGTGTTCCAGACCCAAACCCAAACTCTCATATACCTTACCATACTCAATCAATACAGACTGACACAGAAACACCATAGGTAACGTTATTATCTTCATAAACTATACTGCTGCTTAAAAATGGAACATCAAACATCACATGGAGGAGGGTAGGGAGGTGGGACATGCAGTGTTCAACACCACTTCAGGGCAACTAAACAACCAGGCAGGCTGCTGGCAACGCACCAAGTGGGGATGGAGGAGGGCAGGGGGATGGGGAGGGAGACAAGCACGGGTTGGGGAGGGAAACAAGCACGGGTTGGGGAGGGAAACAAGCACGGGTTGGGGAGGGAAACAAGCACGGGTTGGGGAGGGAGTCAAGTGGGGGTGGGGGAGGGTGGGGGGACAGGGAAGGAGGCAAGAAAGCCAAACAGCCCTACTACCCCCACTAGTCTCACTCATTCACTCACTCACTCATTCACTCACTCTCACTCACTCACCACTCTCACTCACTCACCACTCTCTCACTCACTCACTCACTCACCACTCTCTCACTCACTCACTCACAAACACACACTAAAGATGTACCAATGTATCAGTATTGGTTGTATCGGCCCATTTTTTGAGTATCGGTATTGGAATCAGCATCAGCTGATTATCTGCCAATACTACCGATACTTAAAAGGAATTTAGTGCATAGCATATCACTCACTAGAAATAATTTTGTTAAACAAAATTTGGGTGTTTTATAGGGATGAAAAATAAATTAATGGTAATATCCAATTATTTAGTGTCATTATTTTAACCCGCCGAGTCCCACCAATGTACGATGCACGTCGCTACTTTTTTCTGCGGACAGACCCAACGACGTGCATCGTATGTCACTCAATTGCAAGGCCCATTGCGTGCACATTTTTCAACATTCGCAGGTGATTTTTGGTAGGCATATGTGGGAGACCTTCCTCTACCAGCTGTCAAGAGGGGATACTTCCTGGGCCCCATCTAACCCCCCCTCACCCCCACACTGGGCAATTCACCTGTTAGCTGTAACCTGGCCAGTAAAGGTATGTTGCCCCACAGTCTCTCCAATGACGAAATTCATGGTGGAAGTGATTCCTAAGGTGGAGGACAAAGAAACAAAAAAGCTAGAGGTAGAAACAAACAAAAGTGATGAGGTGATAATGTCGTAAAGGAAGGTGCCATGTACTGGGGTTTTGGGTGAGTGAACAATGCTTATAAATGCCTATATTATTGTGTGAAAACCAATATAGACTTGTACTACACATAAATTCGTACCAAATAAATGAAATAAATACATAATTTAAAGTGGCTTGAATTAGTTAACCCTTCCATAATTCGTTTTCTTTAGCCAGGTACCCTGAAAAAGAAGGAAAACGTAAAGTTGAGTGACACCTGTATCAACATTTCTAACTTCAGGATCACAATTTCTCTATGAATTTTCAATGTTTCTCACCAAAAGCGAAGGTTTCAGCCAAAAAACAAAAAGTCGAAAATCAGTCGAGACCTGGGGGTAGGCTGGGTAAAAAAACGGTCGGGACTGGACGGGTTAAGTACCTTACATGGTGCGTAGTAATATAGTACATTCTTTGGTAATGAGCCTCATCTACCACTATGGACATGTACGAGACAGGTTGGTAGCCTCACATCAGCGGCTCAGGGCCCTGCCACAGCCCTTAGATGGCAGGCACCACCCTCCCTCACTATCCACACACAGTCTTCTGCCTACGTGAGTTACGGTTTCACAGCGTATAATTGTTTAATTTCATTCGTATTTTTATTTACAATACTACAGCATGGCAAGTTTCCGGGACGCTTACTACAAGTAGAATATGGTTGTTTCTTTTACTGAGATTGGCTCAGTATTGGTCCAAAATTGTGGTATTAGTATCGGTCAAAATTTTGGTATAGGTACATCTCTAACACACACACACACAAAAGGGAGACAAGTGGGGGTGGGGGAGGGTGGGGGGATGGACAAGGAGACAACCAGGGGTGGGAGAAGACAGGGGGACAGGGAGGGAGACATGCCTGGCAGTGATGAGTGTGGTGGGGGATGGAGGGGGGACGAGGGGGGAGAGGAGGGATTGGGCGAGGGGGAGAAGAGAGGGGATGGAATAAGGAATGGAGGACCAGGAGAACTTCGTTTCAAACCTAGGGAGAGGTGGAGTGTCAGACTAGCGAGGCATTGGACATTCAAATTGTTTGGACTGTGGGAATGTTCCCTATTTCTTGCGTTCGGTCTAGCGAAGCACCAGTTATCGATGCACTGGATGACGGGGTATGGGTGTATGGCCTTTTCCAGCAGGCTGCATATAAATCACAGAAAAGGGTGCCCTGAATCTCACATGGCTGACTCAACTTTCCTCTTCTTGCAGAGGTTGGGGCTTCCTCGGCCATCAGAGTGTCCATTGTTACGACTGGCCAGAACTTTAAAATCTTCATATTTGTGTGTGTTGCCTTTGTTAATCCGTGGAGATCGCCAGAGACTTGTGTCCTCTGTCTCACCTGCTCGGTCAACCTCAGAATCTCTCTCTAGTCTCACCTGGCACACCTTATTGCCAAGTACATTAATTTTGCTTTCACATGCTGTTGCTCGAGTCACTTGTCTTGTGAAGCTGTCACCATTATTTCTGTCAGATGTCAAAGCAAGCACTTTTCTTGAGTGATTCTGGGGTTCACCACCATGATTGTTCCTTTCACAATTCTCCTTAGTTCTATCAACACTGGTATTGTGCACTTCATTACTGTGATAATTATCCTCACTTCTTTCTCTGGATGCACCACTGGTGTTTTGGGGTTGAATTTCATGACTGTTGGATGCACTCTCTTCCTTAACTTTATTAATACTGGTACTTGTGACTGTGTTCCTTTGGCTGCTGGTGTGCTTACTGAATGAGTCAGAATACTGGTTTGTCTTGAAGCTTCTGTTAAAGGTGTTTCTGGTTATGATTTTCCTGACAGGGCCTCTAGTAGGGTTGTGGGGACCTAGAGGCAGACTATGGAGAGAAGTGGTTGAAGCATGGCCCACTACACCAATGTTGGAAAGCTGGTTCTGGTATTTTTCTCGAGTGCGTGATGGTGTCAGACCAAGGGATCGAGCAAAGGACTCTGCCTGCTGATCCTCCTGCTGGGCCTCCTGAAGTTGTTGTGTCATCAGTGTTGCCCAAAACAGTGGATCATCTGGGAACATAAATAAACATACCTCACCTTTATATCAACACTACCAAAGCTTTTTGTGCATATTATGAGTGGTTTTCTGAAAATATGAGGCCTTTATTGAAGATGTTGCATCAAATCATACTTTATTGAAGATGTTGCTCCATACTGGGGTTGACTATGAAACAGTTGAAGGTCTTCCATGGATAGACACAACCTGTTACTTACTTCCCAACAGCAGCTGAAACTGAGACTCACACTGTGAATAGTGCTAGCCAACAGTCATAACACTGTTAGAGTCCTAGCTGAGACTTTGACTTGTTATACCTATGGCTGAGTTTCCTAATTATGAATCAATGGACGTGTGGCTAATCATCATACGAAGCCTGATACATCCCAACTTTGGGACCAAAAAGAAGCTAGCTAAAGAGTCAGACCACATGAGCATATCAATGCATTTAATGGGAAGTACAGTATTATACTGAGGTCCAAGTGAACAGTGTTAGACTTCTAATCTAAGCTGGTAATGTACTAAAGTAGGGGCATGGATTTATTATAAAAGCAATGCAGATAATCAACCAAACTGAAGCTTATTCTGCAGAGGCAAGCTAAACCACTGTTCCAGAGGTGAAGTTACTAATCTGCTGAACCAGACACTGTACAAAAATAAAGAAACCATACCTTGAAAAGGTACCAATACTACTCCAACAATAATATATCTAATTCATACACTTTCACTGTCTTGTATATTATGGACTTAATACTGTCTGATTTAAATTGATGTCCATGCCAGATGATTTGCCACAGAGCCAAAAAGAAATACTACCAGTAAGCATACAAGCATGTTGGAGCCTTCAAAAACAAAAACGAAGTCAACTCACCTTCTCCTACCATTTCTTCAATCTCATCCATCCCTCCTACTTCTGTTTTAGGATCAATGACTGAGGGCTGCATCTCCAGATGTTTTTTCTTCATTTTCATTTTGAAGGCCTGTTGCTTTTCTCGCTGTCTCCGTTTTCGGTCCTGCTTGTCTCCATCAGAGAAATTTATATTAGCATCAGAACTGTTGACCAAGTCACCGGTGAACCCAACAAATGAATTAGGAGACATTTCTGGTTCCAGTAAAGATCCTTTCAAGCCACTAGTCAGTGTCAAACAGTGACTATCTCCTAAGGCTTGAAGACCACCTGGATGCTGTAGTGATGACTGATGAGGACTTCCCAACTGTTGGTTTGGACTGGTAGAATTGGTAGTTGACAGTTTCACACCTTGACAATATGTATCTCCTGAATTAGCAAGTGTGTCATCCTTCTGAGTTATATTTTGATTGGGCACAACTGCCAAAACTTTCTTCTCAGTGGATGGTGATTTGTGATTTACCTTTGTGTTTTCCATAGATCTTCTGGTTAAATATGTTGTAACTTTTTCACCTGCATTATCTGTTGCCAGAGTTGGGTTGGTATTGTTCAAACTATGATTCACTGCAGGAGACATCTTGTTTTGTCCAGCTGCAAAACCTGAGTTTTGCACAATGTGTGCCTCCTCACCATCTACTTTTTCTTGCTTTAAATTTGACTTTACAGGATTAACATCAGATGATCTGGAAGACTGAACACCATCAATCTCTGTTGATGTTTTCAGGTTGGTAACCGTGCTAGTATTGGATGCAACAGGAACACAGGCTAGTGCAGAAGTGTCACTCTGTTGGTTGCTGGATGGTTTCCTCTCACTACACAGATTTACCTGCGAGGTATTCTGGAAAAAAGAAGACAAATTTATTCTATGTGCTAGTGGTAGGTAGAGGCATTCACCATCCACTCACTTGATGTAGTGTTGCTCTCGCATGTCTGCCCTTTCCTCTCCTCTATCCTTCTTTCCTTCCATCCTCTTCTGTCTTTCTTTCCTACATTCTTTCCTCATCCTTCTGCCTATGGGTAACTTTACACTCCCTCTTCTGCCTTTCTTTCCATCATTCTTTCCTCTTCGTTCTGCCTGTGGGTTACTCTACACTGTGTGACATGCCAAATGATTTCCTGTACACCAGGAAATCATTTACTATGGTGGGTGGTAACCATATAACCAAATTATGGCACCTGGTGGTTTAGTGGGTAATTAAGTCGCTCCAATCAGACTGAGCCGGTGAAGGTTTATATCCAAAGGGTGGTTGGGGTTTATTGCTCACATAACGCCACTCAGGGATGAGTGAGACTGGTCACTCTCATCTTAAATGCCAGGACCAACTTGCCTTGCCCCAGGCTCCTACGATCCTCATGGAGCAACGTAGGATTGGATGATGGATGGATGGAAGTTAGTGTAACCTGGAAAATTATTATAGGGTTGATGTAGGGTAAGGGTAAATTTTGTGATCCAATATCTTGTAGGTTTCTACCTGTGTGATAATCCACCTCTAAGTATAATGGTATACTGACTAGGATACCTCAGGTGCATCAGGGTAAAGACGAGGCATAGGACAAACATCTACCCAGTTATAAAGACAGAGAAAACAAGGAAACAGTGAAATCCAAGTACCAGGTGATATACAGAAGGGATCAACATTCTGCAATAACTGGGCAATCAAGTGAACAAAAGTCTGGAAATTACAAAGTACTGGATATTTCTAGTGTAATATATAATCTAACTAAAAATGTAATTTCATTTTCTAATATCAATGCTTTTCATCAATACAACCTATAATGCATTGTAAATTCTAATACAAAGATGTCAAAGTTAGCATTTACTAACATTTCAGTGAGCAAATAGCTAACAATAAAAATAATATCTTTTACTGAATGTTTTATAAAGGAGCAGTGACAACCCTAGCTGGCTGATTCAATTTAGGACACATTTCTACCGGTGAAGTACAGTAGTTACCGGTACTGAAGGCTACACATACCCCCTCACATTTGAAATGTTACAAAACTAAATAAAAGACTCTGAAAGTAGCAAGTATGAGTAGTATGTCATTTGACTGAAGGGGTTACTAATGCAATATAGACGTAAGACAATCTGACATGTCACAGTAACAAAACACACAGGCACTGAGTCCTGACCTGTGAGTTTTTGTGTTGTTGGCGCTGGCGCAGCACCCTAGTCCGCAGCTGAGCCAAGCCAGTGCTGTGCTCATTCTGCAGCAGGTCTGACGGCTGTATGTCGGGTGGGGGAACAGCCGGGGCCTTGCCAATGTAACGTAAATAGTCCTTGTTGCTCAGACAGTTACCAAGTGCACTACCGAAGCTCTTCAGGGCTCGCTTCAACCCATCTGTTACTGCCTCCTGGATAAGTATGAATATGGTGATTATGTAATATAAAGTTTAACTACAATATATGTGGTTACAGCCTTACATCCATTCACCATCCAATCCTTTCTTGCCCCATCAGGAGCACAGGGACCCAAGGCTAGGCTACTCAGTCCAAACAGTTAAAGAAAGAGTAGGCATATGGGTAATAACAATGGACAGGATAAAAGCTAGTACTACGAAAAGTAAATACAGTATATGCAAATTTTAGTAGGTAGGTCAGTAGGTAGAGAAGATATCTGATGAAACTAAAAAATGTGCTAGTGAAGCTGCAGTAGGATATGTAATATGTGAGCATAAGAACAGGCAGATATGACAAGAAACTAATGGACACAATAGCTGCAACACTAACAAAGAACACCAGACACAAACCTTTCTGGCCTTCTCTATAGACAGTGCTTTGCTTTTCATGCCCTCACATACACCATAGCCAATGTCCTCATGGTGCACTCCATCCTTGAGCTGAACCTTCACCTTGGCACTCACACCCACATAGTAGCGCCCATTGTAGTGGTCCACAAAATCTACAGAAAATACTACAGTAGTCAGATTCAGCATGCCTCAAGAAGTATTTTATAACCATCAATTCTTGCTTTGACCTTTAAACCCTTTAATTCAATTATGTTTTTAGTTTTTTCTTGTTACTGCACCTCTAGATAATTTTGTTATGCTGTGGAGACACAGTCTGTATCCATGGAAATTAAATTAACCTCTGCATACCCAGATTCCTCTCCCCAAGCTGAATAAAACTAACAGAAGCTAGCAACAATAAAATTAAAATTTATTATATGTTACTGAAGTCATTAACCACTAAATTAAACAAAACTGACCAATTAGATACTATCTATCTATATACCTAGGCTGCTTCCCCCAAAAAGGGAGGTAGCCGAGACTGGTCAACACACTACCAATTTACTCATCCACTCATACACATTCATTCGCATCTTAGCCCCAAAGGGGAGAAGGGACAGATCCTCACCGCACCACACCGCACAAGGGTCAACCACGCAGTGCAGTCAGTGACATCCGCAGCAGGGCCCGACAGCAAAGCTGGTTTACCCCTGCCACATCATAATGGATCCAGCCCCTTACCTGCAACTGACCTGATCAGCTGATCAGACAAAATGCAGGAGAATATCCTCTCAGGGCTGCGTCATCATTTATTCATTAACAATTTCTCTCCATTCATTTCTATCACGCACAGCCACTCTTCCTTGCTCAACAGACAACCCTCTCGCATCCAACGCTCTCTTCACACTGTCCATCCATCCTATTCGTGGTCTTCCTCTCAGCCTTACGCCTCTCACATCAGATCTAGTTATCTTTTTCACCAATCGCTCATCATCCATTCTCTCCATATGCCCAAACCATCGCAACACCCTCTGTTCAACTCGATCAGCCATCTCCCGAACAATTCCAGTTCTCCTTCGCACTTCATCATTTCTCACTCGATCCATACGCGTCACTCCACACATACTCCTCAGACACCTCATCTCCATTACATTCAAACTTTTCTTCTCTGCTACACCCATATTCCATGTTTCAGCCCCATATAATGCAGTCGGTACCACAACACCCTCATACAGCCTTCTCTTTACATCCATTCTGAGTGAACGACATCCAAACACTTTTTTCATTCCTCCTAGCACCTTTCCAACTTCATTCATTCTAAACTTCACTTCTGCATCTATTCTTCCATCCGCAGCAACATGTGACCCAAAGTACTTAAAACACTCAACCTCCTCAAGCAACTCACCATTCAAAACTATAATCATCCTCCTACCATCTATCAACCTCGTACACTTCATCACTTTACTCTTATTCTCATTTATTTTCAGTTTCCTCCTTTCACACGCCCTTCCAAACTCCTCTACCAACTGTCTCAATCTCTCCTCTGAATCAGCCACCAGTGCAGTATCATCCGCAAACAGCAGCTGCTTCAGATTCCACTCTCTACCATCATTCACCAGACTCAGTCCTCCATCTAACACTCTTGCATTCACCTCCCTTACAACACCATCCATATAAATATTAAACAACCAAGGCGACATCACACATCCCTGCCGCAGCCCCACTCTCACGGGAAAAAATCACTCACAGTATTTCCCACTCTTACACATGCTCTACTATTTACATAAAAACTTTTCACTCCTTTTAGTAACCTGCCATCAAGCCCATTCAATCTTAAAACATTCCACAAAGCCTCCCTATCAATTCTATCATATGCTTTCTCTAAATCCATGAATGCCCAAAACACATCCTTACCTTTTGCTAAATACTTTTCACACACCTGTCTCACAGCAAACACCTGGTCCACACAACCCCTCCCTCTCCTAAAGCCACACTGCTCATCACCAATCACTCCCTCTGTACCCTCTCTAACTCTCTTAATTAACACTCTACCATACACCTTACCTACCACACTCAACAGACTTATACCTCTAAAACTAGTACATTCATACTTATCACCCTTACCTTTATATAATGGGACCACACAAGCACTTGCCCAGTCAACTGGCACCATACCTTGCACAAAGCACACATTCAACAATCTTACTAACCAGTGAACAATAGTTGCTCCACCACATTTCAGGCATTCCACAGCACACCCATCCATACCTGCAGCTTTCCCTGTTTTCATCTGCTTTACTGCCTCTTGCACTTCCTCCATCGTAATCAAGGATTCATTCAACTCTCCCAACACATCTAGTCCTTGCACCCTTCCATCTGCCACAATCTCAGCCTCCCTTTCCTCCTCTACATTCAACAATCTTTCAAAGTACTCCACCCATCTCTTCCTTACTGCATCCATCTCAATTAACATCCTTCCATCCTCTGCTTTTACTCGCTCCTCCTTCCCAGACTCTCCCTTTCGCACCCTTTTCACCTCCTTCCAAAACATTTTCTTATTCTCCTGAAAATTTTCAGTCATCCGCCTACCCCACCTCTCATCTGCTGCCACTTTAGCACCACGCACAACCCTTCTTGCCCTATTCCTCTTTTCCTTATACCTCTCATATGACACTTCATCCCTCCTCTGCAACCACACTTCATATGCATGTCTCTTCTCACCCACAGCCATACTTACTTCCTTGCACCACCATTCACTTCCCTTCCTTACACCACCACCCACTCGTCTCACACCACACACCTCTTCTGCATGCCCCACCACAGCACTCTTAAACAACTGCCATTCCTCCTCCACACTGCCACTCTCCTGATCTTTCACTGCATTCCACTGATCTCTCAATTTCTCCTGATACTCTATCATTTTCTCTCTTTTATCCAACTCACTCACTTTCAAAACCTCCCTGCCACACCTAACTCTCCTAGCTCTCACCCATCTCTTACCTACTCTCAACTTTCCCTCCACCAGGTAGTGGTCAGACATACCTCCACTCTCCCCTCTCAAAACTCTCACATCCAACAATCTTCCTATTACATTCCTGGAAACAACCACATAGTCCATCAATGCTCTGTCAACAACCCTTCCACCCTCCTGTCTCACCCATGTATACTTATAAATATCTTTCTTCTCAAACAAGGTATTCCCAATCACCATCTCTCGCTCAACACACACACCTATCATTCGTTCCCCATTTTCATTTCTTCCAGGCACACCATGCATACCAACTACACCTTCAACTGCTACATTTCCCACTCTAGCATTCAGATCCCCCATCATTACCACATTCACATTTGCTCCAAAGCTCTGCAAACACTCATCAACATCATTCCAGAAAGACTCCTTCTCTTCTTCATCCCTTTCACTACCAGGCCCATATGCACTCACAAATACCCACAACTCACGTTCAAATTTCACTTTCACCCACATCAGTCTCGATGACACCTCTTTCCATTCAATCACACACTGCTGTATTTCTGGGCTCACTAACAAGGCCACACCTTCTCTTGCCCTTCCTCTATCAACACCTGACAATCTTCCATTCACACTTCCAAATGTAGACTCACCTTTCCCTTTCATCTTTGTTTCACTCAAAGCTAACACATCCAACTTTCTTCTCACAAACATTCTCCCAATCTCCTCCCTTTCAGCCTCAATCGTACTACAACCACGCACATTCATAGACCCAACCTTCAGGGTACGGGGATAACTCGATCCCCCATCCCTTTCTCTGGCCTGTCTCTTTTTAGGAACTAAAAAACAGAGGAGGGGGTCCCTAGTCCCCTCACCCCGCCCCTTTTAGTCGCCTTTTACGACACGCAGGGAATACGGTGGCAGAATTCTTCCTAACACAATCTGGCCGCAGAGTAGTAGTACCACCCATAGTGCGGCCAGATTATGTCCCCCCCGCCACAGGGGATACATTCTTCATTAAACATTTGGAAATATTTTGTCTCATGAACCTGTCACTTTAGCAGGTCAATACTCATAATGTACTGTATTACCCTTTTGCAGCAGTTAATAACTGGTACATCATATCACCTGACATGATTAGGTAAAAATTCTGTAGGCAATATCTATCAAGGAATGATATACTGAGCGGATAAAAGTACACCAAAACACAGCTTTTACATCCTTTCATTGCTGACAGAGTGGGCAACTGTGAAGATTTTTGTGAAAATCTATATATCTATCTACTGCCAGACGCCATAATCCCGTAAGGGATGGACATTTGACTTGGAGTTATTTGTTTTACAGGGAGGAGCACTAACCCTCCACCAACCCACTTGCTGACACGTAGGGAGCACGTATGGTTTGGTTATATGGTTACCACCCAGCGTTGTACAGTAAATGGTTTCTTGGCTTACAAGAAACCATTTGGCTTGTCACTCAGTGTAAAGCCACCTGTAAAGAAAAGAAAAGTAATAAGAAGTGACAGGAAAGATGGAAGAAATAGGAAGAGAGGAGGGCAGGCACAGAAAAAGAATGATAAAGGCTAAGGAAGAAGTAGGCAGCACTACATCAAGTGAGTGGATGATGGTTGGCATCCCTTAATTCCCTGCAATATTATACTAACCTGCAGCACTGAAAACTAATGCAGCAGAGTCTTGTCTTATAATTTAAAAAAAAAAGCAGTATGTACACTACAGTATAAATAGAGTAATTAATAAATGAAAATAGGAGGCAATACAATTTTCAGCTAATGTCAATACATAACAATTTTCCTCTGTCACGACTCTACTATGAAATTTAATTCTGAAATACACACCAATAGTCTGATTGGTGACTGAGTGACTCCAGCCATTAAATCCAAAGATCTCATTCGCCAGGGTGATGATGCGCCAACCCTCTATGTAGGCAATCCTCTGGCCTCCCGCCCCAGCACGCTGGCTGATGAACCCTGGTCCCAACTTCTGTCGCAAAACAGACTGCACTGCTGCCTGTTCTTCACTGGTGAACTCAACCTGTGGACAAATTAAAGTAAGTTAGTAAACTGTTATGTTTAGCTAAGGAAAGCACCTCATACTTTAAGGATTAAAATCTGATTCAGTTAAACCCTTGAGGATGGCTGGGACACTTAAGGACAGCTGGATTTTTTTTTTTTTTCCCTGCAGAAGATAACAAAGTACTTTTTCCCAAGCCAAATGCAGAAAAAAAAAAATCTCTCCGGATATCAACAAGAAACAAGAAAGGTAGACCTTCTGTGATTTTTCTGCCCAGCCATCCTGTAAGATATTTTTCATAAACAGATGTATTTTTGTTTCTTTCTAATTTTACACTTACAATTTTTTTCCACCATATTTTTCACTGCCTTCCTATCCCCCAACTGCAGTTGTTTTCATACAGGTAGAGGGAAAATGATTCAGCTTTCCTGGTTGTGTCCAGACTGTGTATTACCCATAAATTGGCTCAATCATTTTTTTTTTCTTTTAAATTTCACAGCTGTCATTCCATCATGAGGAATGTTACATTCAGAGACAAGTTATGGTACTGAACTACTCTCAGTTATATCTGCAAAAGTATGCAATATAAGCAAATGGTCTTTGGAAGCTATAGTACCAACACTTCACCCTACATCATACCACAGTCAGATTGTTTATATGTTTTAATTTGGATGTCATATAGATTTTCAGAAGTTGCATGAGGAACGTTACCACGATGCTACCCCCTCCTGTAGCTAGCATAAGCAATTTCATTAAGTCTGGGATTTGACTGGTTCAGTCAAGGAGTGCTTCACATCAATATCAATAACATGTCAATAGATACGGATAATAACCATACGCGGCAAATTTGATTATTGCTAATAACCGTTGTGCTGTTATGAAAAATGTGACTGTGACACAAGTTACCAAAAAAGTGAGAAACGTTGCTTGTGTGAATTTTATTGAAATACTGTATGATTATACAGTACAATCAACTCTTATTATGGTTACAGTAACTCTTATTATGGTTACAGTAACTGTATCACACACATAAACAAAATGTGTACAGTCCTGATGTTAAATTTACATAATAACTAACCACAAAGTGGTTGGAGGGGGCACTCACCATCCACTCACTCAATGTAGTGCTGTTCTCAGGTGCCTGCCCTTTCCTTTCTTTCCATCCTCCCTCTTCTGTCTTCCCTTCCTTCATTCTTTCTTCTTCTTTCTGTCTACGGGTGATTCTACATCGAGTGATATGCCAAATGGTTTCCTGTACACAAGGAAACCATTTATTAAATTGGGTGGTAACCATATAACCAAATTATGGTGCCTTGTGGTTTAGTGGGCAATTAAGACTATCCAATCGGATTAAGCCAATACAGGTTTATATCCAAGGGGTGGTTGGGGTTTACTGCTCACGTAATGCCACTCAGGGATAAGTGAGGCTGGTCACTCTCATCTGAAATGCCAGGACCATCTTGCCTAACCCCAGACTCCTACTTGCCTCATAGGGCAACACTGGATTAAATGATGAATGAATGAATTATCTAATCAGAAGACAATTCCTGTTTAAGTGACATCATCACAGGCCTATTCAAGTGACATCAACAACATGACATCAGCACAGACTAGTTGATCCAGGAGGGAAAAGTCAGCCCTTTGAATGTATGTACCATTCTCGACACTTGTGGAGTCGGCAAAGCCTGCACAACCATGTCCTCTGTCATCTCATCTCTGTCTGGGTTGTCAGGGAAATGAAACTGAGTATGACCCACTCTGTTGATATCCCTCTTTCTAAGGTAACTAATTTTGATCATGGCCTCTTCAGGCACTGACTCAGTGACTGCAGATCATAATGTTTAGCCAACTTCTTGGTTGTATAATAAACCAGTACAGTCATGAACACTAATAAGGGGACAGGATAGCCTGCCACCAGAGGCAGGTTAATCGCACACGTACACCCCCAAAATCCCCCCCCTTACCCCCACAAAACCACTGAATTGTTAGGTGGATGGATCGGAGATCTGAAGCCTCGCTCTCTTTCACGTCTTGCCACATGTAATATTAGTATAATTTATTCTACTATTACCTCTGTCAACTCTGGAACTGTCTTCCTCTGTCTGTATTTCCTACTTCCTATGATCTCCAGTCTTTCAAACGCAGTGTGTCCAGGCATCTCGAATTGAACGGATCTTGAATTTGGCTCTCTTTTGTACTGTTTTTGCTTTTTCTTGGAAGGAACAGTATGCGGGCCCATGGCCTTTGGTTCCTTCTTCCTTGCATTAAAAAAAAAAAAAAAAACTGTATTATTATGCAGATACATGCACCTCCAGCTCAGTGAGAAATAATTATATTGAGGCTTTAGCAGATTTCATTCCAATGACTTCACTGTATAAAATTATATTTCAAATATTCATTCATCCTTTAAACAATGTACTAAAATCTAATTACCAGTAACAAGTTGTATGACTACTAGCCCTAAAAATCCCACTCTTGCCTTCTTATGTGGGGAGCCATACATCCACCCATCCACATATCCACCTGCTCACTCAACCCATCCAACACTCACCCTTCCCAGCCACCTGTGCAACCCACCAAGCACACTGATCTCAGTCATGCACCCTGCTCACCCACGAATGTCACCCACCAAGCTCATCTAACAGTGCCACCCAACACATCTACCCACCCCGAACCCACCCACCCACTAACCCAACCACCCATGGGGAGGCGGTAGCTCGATCGGTAGAGAGTTGGCTTGCAGTCCCGAGGGACCCAGGTTCGAATCCTCGCCGGGGCAGGGAACAGTTTAAGGATTTGAATTTCATTAAATAAGGCTTTACTGATCTACCAGAAGACCCGCCGACATGTCGTAAAAATAACCCCGCTAATACCAATACACCAGTCCTGTATGAGACAGCACTAGCATGCATTCAATATGGACGGTGGGTGTTAGCGCCGAAGTGGTGACATGTAGTGGTGTATAGGACGGCTGGGCCTTGATAGCAGGCTGTAAAGCCTATGCCCAGAGTCGGACACATAAAAAAAAAATAAAAAAAACACCCTGGCCAGAGCACCCTGGCCACACAATCTTCTCAGCCACCCCGGCAGCCCACTGTGTCACCACACACCCTGGTGACCCACACATTCTGACGACCCATCTTGCCCACCAACGATGGTCACCCACCCTCCTCACCCACGAATGCCATCCACCCAGCTCGCCCAGCAATGCCATCCATGACATCAACCCATCCAGCCCTCCCACCACACTCATCCATCTCCCTTAATTCAGTGTAACTGCTGTGATTTCTTGTTTAACGTAGTGCATGTGAAATGGTACGTCTTATTCCGGTAACCTTCCTCATGCTATGCATGTAACGTGTGTGACAGAGCATAGGCCTAGGCCTATGGCATACCAAGAGCCTCTTACAAGATATCACAGTGCTCCATTAGCAATGTACTAGGATGCGTATTTATAATATAAATTTATGCTAGTTTTCTTCAATATGTAGGCTGTGTATGGGAAAAATGTAAAAAAAAAAAAAAAAAAAAAAAGTCACACACATTACTCCTGAAGTACTTCCACTTCACAGTCATGCCACAGTCTGACTGCAAAGTATAAGTAAACAACTGTAGTGGCAATTACAAATCACATAGATGCTGTTTCAATAAAAACCAATGACAGCATTCCAAACAAATACATACTCAGGTCAATGATTGGAAAACCACTAATTTCAGCATGAATTTTTCTACAGTGACATGGTTTAACATTTTTCAGTGCCCCACTCTCAGCAGACAGTTTAGAGCATTTTCTGCCCAGATTCATAAAATTCAATGTTTAAGCTTTAAAATGGTACATAATTTTTATATTTTTGATCATTTCTGAGATTGAAACTAAATGTTGACATTGTCATGGAATGACCCAGCTCTGATATTTAGTGATAATTTCCACTTACTGATGCTTCTTCATTTTCTATACTCAGAAAAACTGCATTGGGTTGTTTATTTCTGAGATATTTCTTAATCATATCCCTATTACCCTTTTATATTCATGTAATTCATGACTTTTTTCTCATTCAGTGCCACCCAAAACATTTTTCTTCAGGATTTAGTACTGTACCCATATTCTGAGTTGATTATTTAGTGATTAATTCCTGTGGTATGAGAGACTGTTTTTGGTAAAAGGCAGATAATATATCCAACTCCCATTTAAAGACACACACTGCACTCAAGTACATCCACGGTAAATATCCAGGAAAACTCACTCTAAATACTAAGGCTAAGAATGAATTGCGTCTTGCCTCATGAGCAATCAAAGGCATGATGAATATTTAATAAAACTCCATCCCTGCAAAGTGGCTGGAATGAACGTTATTTTGGCCCCTTTAAGTCTTTCCAGATTGATATTTTCAGAGGTATCTTCCCCTAACTCCAACAAGATAAGGGAAGATGTGGGACATAACTTTAGGTAATATCAGTTACATTCTCCCTTATAAAATTCATTAATAAATGAAATCAGTATGCCTAAAAACTAGACATTACTGTTTAATTGAAATAAAAGCTACAAAAGATTAGATATTATGGTAACTGGAAATAAGGCTTAACTGGGGCACTGATCTGAGCTGGTCTTAATACTCAATAATATAACACTTTTTCACCATGACCATACAACCCCCCAAACTTACTCTTCCAAAAACGGGGTAATTATGAATATTGTCCATACTGGTTCGGGAGAAGGAGAGTAGCTGAGAGGATGATGTTGCAATGGAGGGGAGCTACAGCAGTAGCCGCCATAGACACTCGAGGTCACTCAACTACTAATATTGCTCTGGCTATTGGTATTTTATCTGGCTGCCTGGTTGGTCATGGTATTTTGCATTCTCCATTTTGAAAAGCCCATACTGTATGGATGGCATCCTGATACGTGAAAAGCAACAAAATGGCCACTCCACTGGCAAGTGACAGAACCAACTATTTCTCTAAGAAGACTTGCCATAAATTGCTTTCACTTTTGATACAATGCATTTTCGAAACAGTATTTAAACTAACCCCATGATACATGAAAATATTTCCAAATAAATCAATAGGATATGTTCAAAGGTAAATATTGACAAGACGCACATCACTTCCCAGTTTTTTAAGTTTGGCTGTTGTTTGTTTTCATTAGTTTTACCGCTCTTAGTTTATCATACAACGATTGTTTTCCGCTACTTTTATTTTTCCAAGATTTTATGCCCTTATATAAATGCTTTAATGCTTCATAATGTAGGATTCTACTTAATACTGCCCGAACGCCAACTACATCGACCATTTTTTTTCCTTCTTTCCCTTCTAAGATTTGTCATCGCCGCGATAACATTGAATTGAAATGAAATATTTATTTTTGTAAAAGGTTTTGCCTGCAGGAATGAGTCAAGCTCGTACTGCCCCGTGTCTTAAACCATTTTTATCATACATATCCTTAAATTTATGAACTGTTTTGGCACACACTATTTCATTCGGTAGTGCATTCCACTGATCAATTGCCCCATTTGGGAAACTAAAAATCCTTACATCTTTATCGCTTCTCTGTTATGCGGTTTTTTGCAGTGTCCTCTTGCTGATATTTCTCCATGGGTTATATATTCATCTGTGTCTAGTTTTTCTTTTCCTGATATGCATTTATATAGCATAACCACGTCTCCTCTTTTCCTTCTCACCTATAGTGTTGGCAGATCAGTTTTTCTGGCCTTCGTAGCTTGGACCCATCTTGTAGCGCCCCTTTGAACTGTTTTTTTGAGATGAGGATCCCAGACTACTGATGCATATGCCAGGATTGTTCTGATGAATGGTGTTATTATCTTTCTCAGCATGTCTTCATTTATGTATGTGAATGCTATTCTTGTATTTGCAAGCAGTGTATACATGTTCCGTACCTTCTCACTGATGTGGTCAGCCGGAGATAGTCTGTTATTGACCTAGGTCCTTCTCTCTTTCTGATGTGTATGTGTGCGTGTGTGTGTGTGTATATATCTGTTCCCATCATATATCGTGAACGGCTTGAGTTATCAACATGAAACCTTCAAGGTATCAAGATAGGGCCAAAATCTTGGCCGTGTTCGAAAATGGGCACTCAGGATCAAGGTCGTCACCAAAATGGCTGCCAAAGGTCAACTAGTTTTTATCGCCAGCCTTTAGCACCATTGTATCTCATGAACGGCGTGAGCTGCCAACATGAAACTTTCAGGATATCAAGATATAGCCAAAACCTTGGGCGAGTTCGAAAAAGGGTGCCCGGGGTCAAGGTCAAGGTCACCAAAATGGCTGCCAAAAGTCAACTAGTTTTCACCGCCCGCCTTTAGCACCATGATATCTCTTGGGCGGCTTGAGCTATCAACGTGAAACTTTCAGGTTATCAAAATATGGCCAAAAATCTTGGACTTGGCCAACAGCATATTCTGGCGGGCGATTATCATTCGGCACCCGAATGCTTTTCTTTCATTCAGTATGTCTTGGATAGTGAACTGCCCACATTCTGGAAGTGCCCTTGCTAATGGTAATGGTGGTTATCGCCTCGTTTTCTTAGTCATCTGTATTTGTAAAATGATCGAGTTTTTACTGTAAAAAATTGTATGAAAATGAATATTGGTACGTCAAATTAATGTTCTCGGTCCGGTCAGAGAGAGAGAGGGGGGGGGGGGGGGGAGGGGGGGCATTTTTGGTGGGGGAGATGAGGGGGGGGGGGGGGGGGGGGGGTGGGCCTCCCGGAGTTGGCAGAAGGGTTGAGGTTTAGCCAAGGAGCCAGTTTTTTTTTTTTTTTTTAGAACAATAGATCAAAGGTCAGAGTCACAAGAGAAGGTCAGCTTAAGTAATATTTATCTGATTTAGACCAAAGTTTGTGGAAGAGTTGAGAATAAGGTGGGAATGCGTGAATTAAAAAAAAAAAAAAACTAGAGGGCCCCCCCCAAGGGGGAATCACACCAGCCGCGAGTATATCTAGCGCGGCTCGACATGTAACCTGGACCTTGGCCTACTTCCACCAGTTTCGAACTCGTAGATTTTCATCCCTATTACATCATCATCATCATCATCATCATCTGGAACTCCTTTCCCACCCTAGGACAGGGTGAGGAGTAGCAGCGTCCAGGCAGCTGGGCTACTCTTCCATTCACTCATCATTCAAGACTCCGGAATCCTGGCTCTATCGGATACGACAAAAACATTCAGCACATTCCGTAGCTTCACATAAACGTATCCGATAGACTCTGTCCGGACGCTGCCATGTTAAAAAGGGGTGCCAAATCCTTGGTCATGCACTTCTCCTCACAACATTCATCCAGCCAGTTCGATTTCTTGTCAGTTCCCTAGCCCCACCGACTTCCAAACCTCTCATTCTCACACACTCATCCACCATATCTCTTCACCTTCTCCTTGGCCTACCTCGTCTCCTCCCTCCTTCAAATTCGCTCAGATATACCTTTTTCACCACTCTATTGTTATCCATCCTCTCCACATGACCATACCATCTCATTACACTCTCTTCGATTCTGGTGTCCACCGACTTCCTCACTCCACATCTTTCACGAATCACATTATTTCGTATCCCATCCACCCTCTGTACTCCACATACATTCCTCAGCAGTCCCAT